>JACJUM010003053.1:177737-229382 GCA_020976665.1 Heortia vitessoides
TTAATTTAGGCAAAGCATACTAGTTTGGCAATCTATATAGAGATACGTAAAAAAACTGGTTTCCGAATCATATCAATATTGTGTTTCTATCTGTTACGCATTCATGGGTGACGGTGTTGATTTGGCAATTGGATATTACACACACACATTGAAAGGGCTGGTTGTTGAAAGCGCCTATTTTTGATCTTGGTATATACCCTGATTTAGAGGATTCATGCATAGAAAAATACATAATTACACACAGACATACATACACCACGCCTGTGTCCCACCGCGGAAGACAGGAACTATGGATTTCACTTGCTACGATCTCGGTATACCTCTCTCACTTCCCTTACTCGCATTACTCCTGCCATACACGCTCGTTTATTCTTGGTACTTTTGACCTGACCCTTCTTAATAACTTTTCTACCTGGTTAAGATGTTCGCCTCGGTCGTCCTACACCAACTCTTCCATTGACTTCCGCTCTATATATTTGTAAAGACATTCTATTTTCATCCAACCTTTCTACATGTCCAAATATCTCAACATTCTTTTCTCTATATCTATTATTTATTGACGGGCTCGATGGTGCAGACAGTAGTGATCTTTTCTCATGCGCCAAGAGTCGTAGGTTCGATCCCCACCCAAGGCAAACACTTATTTGATGGTATTTGAGTTTGTTCTGTGTCTTTAGTACTAGTTTTGTGATTCCTCTGCATACAGTCCGCGTGATAGTAAGCGTCAACGCAGCCTACAGACGCTCGTAATATCACAAGGATTTTACTAACGCCATTGCCAACCTTGTGACTTGAGGATACTATGCCACGTTACTCACTAATTACAAATCCACTCTCTATTATCCTTCGGATCGCACAGCAATGCGAACACTGCTTTTTAGCAGAAGCAGAAATAGGTAAGAGTGAGGTTCCAAAGCAGACCTTTCGTATCTACCTCACGTAAAACTCGGACAATGTCGGAACGGACCACTAGTCCATGAAACCATAATCGAACTTCCTCAGTTCCTGGATAATTTTTAAATTTCTAGAATTATTCAAAATGGCCTCCAATTATTTCGTGATAGGTTAAAGAGACATTAAAAAGTTTTAAATGTCTCGGTGAAGAATGTTAAGGTAATTTATGTTGGTCGTCTTAAAGATTAAGGTTTGTGATCATTGAGACCAAAATTTTTACGCAGCACGAGTCAGGCGAGACGAGTCAAGAATGCGAACAACAAAGGTTCATTATTATAATCAACTTTATATCAGCCGTTGGACGTCCACTGCTGGACACAGGTCTCCTCAAGAATCGAGAAATTGGCTAATAATTGCCGCGCTGGGCAAGCGTGTTGGCAATCGCAAAGGGTAATAATTTCGCGACGGGAACGATTTTGCCTTTCCCCTCCCTGCTATTTGAGCTTCGCTGTTGGAAATGGATATACCGCCATCTGTCGGTTTGGGTACCTCAGTCGCCATTTACGACACCTGGTAAGAGGAGGTAGACAGTACAGTAGACAACCTGCGGACACTATGCTGATATAGTCTTATGCTGTAGATATAGGGTGAAATACAAAAACCATTCATTTTCGGTAAAAGCCTGGGACTTCAGTTCCTTTTTTCCAGGTCTAGAAACAAGCGTACAGTCCAAAGATGCTCGTAATATCACACGGATATCACTAGCGCGTTGCCAACTTTGTGACTTGAAGATATTATGTCACATTACTCAGTATTTTCTATGCCTCTCTCACCCCTCAAAACACAGCAAACACTGCACAAATGTCGGTAGAAATAGGTGAGAGTGAGGTACCAATGCCAGATGACCTTTGAGGTCTACCTCAGGTAAACCTCGCCCGGTTTTTAAATTTCATATCCTATATTTTCATTGCACATGTTTGAATATAGAGGGTTTTAAAAGAATGTAGGTAAACCTGTCTTTCTTTATTAAATTGATGGAACGAGGATTGTTCGTTATTAAATACGAAGTTATATCTAACTAGCTGTGCCCGCGACTTCGTTCGCGTGGAATAGTTTTTTGATTACCATACCTCTTTATCTTAACTTATATAAACTTTGAATGTCATGTTTATTTATATCGAATCAATGGCCTGAAAAATTACATTTAAGTTTCTAGCTCTAAAAATAGCGATACTTCCATACAACATTTTTAGAACTCTTACAATTCTTATTTCGAATTAAAAAATAGCCTATTCTCAGGGTCTAAAGATTGTCGGTGCCAAATGTCATTAAAATCAGTTGAGAGGTTTAAGCGTGAAAGCGTAACAAACAGACAGACAGACAGAGTTACTTTCGCATTTATAATATTAGTAGGGATATATAAAATTCTCGTGTCATAGTGTTAGACACCATACTCCTCCGAAACGGCTTGACCGATTCTTATGACATTTTAAATGCATGTTCTGTAGGTCCGAGAATCGGCTACTATCTATTTTTCATACCCCCTATAAAGGATTTCCGACACTAAAACTTATTTTTTATTTTTTGGACAATTGTTTTTATAATGTGGCATTAAATATCATATACGAATCCCTAAATCTTCACCCTTCTACCACTAACTCCTATTTTTAATAGCAATATTATTAATTTATTCATTTTCTTTAATTTATATGGCCGAAATTAAAGTGTAAGGGAAGCGAGAGAGGTATGCCAAGATCGTAACAAATAGAGATCCATAGTCTCTGCCTACCCCGGTGGGACACAGGTGTGGTGTATGTATGTATATATATGGCAGAACAACGTTTGCTTGGACAGCAATTTTTTGTATACAAAAGTGAATTGTGTATGTTGAAAAATGATATGGCACCTCTGCTCGAGCGAGCAGAGGTATTCTATACGAGTGCTGGTCATCAATATTTCCCGCTGAGTTGGACATCATGCACAACAGGACATCAATGCAATATTTTACGCCGTCGCATCACGTTTGTTTACTCATGCATTTTGCACACTCGTTTGTCAAATTAGTCGCTTGCTTTTGACATGGCAATAATTCACGTAACATCTGATACGTTGACCTGACGAGATGAGTCGCAGTAGTAGAGGAATCACAAATATATATATAAACGGACAATACTAGAGAAGAAGCGAAGTATTTCTGTATGTTTGACACGAATAAAGTCAAAAACTAATTGGTGGATTTTGATAAATTTTTCACCATTAGAATGCCACATTATTTTTGAGTATCTGAAGCTACATTTTAACTAAAAATAAAAATGGGAACCCTGCTATAATTTCAATATTATAATCCAAGGTATAAAAATGATATAAAATGACTTTTCTCTCTATACTAATATTATGAAGAGAAAACTATTTACTTTTGTATTTTCGTATGTTCGTGTTCGTGTTAAGAATAAACTGAGAACGTACTGGACGGCTTTCGATAAAATTTTTCATCGTAAGAATGTTACATTATTTTTGAGTATCTAAAGCTATATTCTTTACTTGAAAAAAAACAAGGATCTCTTATAAAATTTCCAAAGTGAAATCCAAGGTATGAAAATGATTATTATAAAATGTCTTTCAACGCATGCGCTGCGTGCTACTATTTATGATATAATTTATTATTATTATTTATTTATTTAATTAATAGGGATGAACTCTTACAACACTGGTTGTAAGGGTCATCGGTCACTTGTGTAAAATTGTAATAAGCAAATCTGCCCGGTTAGGTTTGGTTAAGCTCATAGATTTTTTTAGGCGTATTTATGTAAAGATATACATTTTACTTTGATTTATATAGATAACTGGTTGTCCTGGGTGGTGATCAAACCCTCGACCAACGGATGTACATTTTGTTCGCGCCAGAGTTCACTGTCGGCGGTCACCACAACTCCTCGAATTTTAATGTAATTAAAATTAAAGTGCACCTGAAACCGGATAAGAAATTTCGGTATTTGTTCCAAAGGTCCTTCTGACATATTTATGTGCATATTAACAACGACCAAAAGATTTTCTTTTAATAAATTATAGGTCATTACCCTTTGATTTCTTCGATCATTAACAAATATATTCTATATGTAAATGAAATTGGAGTGTCTGTTTGTAATATTAAAACATCTGCTTTCTACTAAATGCTTTTATTTTTATTAGACCAGGTCGACAAACAAGCATCATTCGGCGTGATAATAAGCGTGATATAACCAGCGTGTATCACGCGGACTGTATGCTTGTTTGTCGACATTAATTGGAAAAAACGTCACATAACTCAGTAATTTTACTACCTATCTCACCCTTCAAACCGGAACACGCACTGCTATTTAGCGGTATAAATTGGTCAGAGCGCGGTACCAACGCCGACGACCTTTGTATGAAGTCTACCTCATGTTTTGGGAACTTTTATCAAGACCATGCTGTTTATATCCCTGAGCACTCTAGTAATTTTTTTATATTTTTAATAGACGTGAGAATAGATGACATCTAATTCATAATATCGTTAATAGGACATCCACTGCTGGACATAGGCCTCCCCAAGTAATCTCCAATGGGACCGGTTGTATACGGCCTGTGTCCAGCGCGATCCTGAGGTTTTAGTCAGTTCGTCTGTCCATCTCGCGGGTGGACGCGCTACGCTGCGCTTGCCGGTACGTGATCTCCAGTCTAAAGCCTTACGACTCCATCGGCCATCGGTTCTGCGTACCAAATGCCCTGCTTACTGCTACTTCAAATTTATTAATCCACCGGGCAATATCGGTAACTTTGGTTCTGTTACGAATCTCCTCATTACTGATCTGATCCCGCATTGGTAAGAAATCCAATGGTAAGAAGACCAGGTTTCGCTACCATAAGTCATCGCTGGTTAGACAAATTGATCGAAGACTTTCGACTTGAGATACTGAGGAGTGTCGAGAAGATGTCTCGTAGTTTTCTAAACACTGCCCAGCCGAGTACAATTGATTAATTTACAGTAAACCTGACTTGGTAATTAAGCATGGTCAATTACCAGCTCCTGGTTTCTCTAAGCATGACCTTCTATTTCTGAGTTACAAGTTAAAGCCACCTATGGTCAAGCCTAGTATAAAATATCTGCGAAGTTTTGGAAAACTGGATATTGAAAAACTAAAACAGGATGCTGCGGATCTTGATTGGACACCATTAATGGAAGCGTCTACCATTGATGACAAAGTTAACATTCTTAACTCTTCTGTCTTACAACTTTTTGACAAACATGTTTCTATTTTTCCGATTAGTCTAAAACTTCCGCCTGCTCCCTGGATTTCTAGAGATATTCGTAAAGCCGTGGCACAAAGAGACAATGCATTTAGTAAGTTTTAAAAGTCCGGTCTGATTTTAATTTAAATACATACAAAAGACTTCGAAATCGCTGTTATCAACTGGTAAGATCAGCCAAACGTAGATTTATTGACGACAATGTTCAATCATCATCTTCGGCAAACTTATGGAAGTTTTTGCATTCTCAGGGTCTCGGGCAGTCTTTAAACCCTCCCGATTCTTACTCTGTTATTTCCTCTAACGAGCTTAATAAACAGTTAACTACCACACTAAATCCCATTGTAAAATTGTCATTTTAATCACTTCCTTGCCACGTCCGACAGCTAATGTATTCAATTTTTCTCCTGTAACCTTAGATGAGACTTTGAAAACTATTTCAGTTCTCAAATCCAATGCTGTTGGCTATGATGATGTGAGTCGCCGCATGGTCTTTCTCTTACTTAACTTTATTGTACCACCATTGACTCACATTATCAATTTCTCCCTAGAACATGGCTCCTTTCCCAGTATATGGCGCAAAGCCTATGTTATCCCGGTTCCTAAAACACATAACCCTACTTCTTCCCATCAATTTCGTCCCATCTCTATTTTACCATATCTCCCTAAAATTATCGAGGCAGCTGTACACAAACAGTTCTCTAGCCATGTCTTACAAAACGCCCTCTTAAGTCCCTTTCAATCCGGTTTTCGTACAGGACATAGCACTACAACAGCTCTACTAAATATCCTGGATGATGTAAGAGTTCGAATGGAATACTCCCGCCTTACGGTCTTAATTCTGATTGATTCCTCCAACGCCTTCAACTCTATCAATCACGAAGTTCTCCTTTCTATTCTCTCTTATGTCGGGGTCTCTGATTCGGTTCGGGAATGGTTCGCATCCTACATTCGAGAACGCCAGCAAGCGGTACACCTGGGTGATGGTTTGTCCCAGTGGTTGGGAATTGATGCTGGTGTGCCGCAATGTGGCATTCTCTCACCGTTATTATTTTCCCTTTTCATAAACCTCATCACCAAATCTATTGGCTGCTCTTACCATCTATACGCTGATGACCTGCAACTATACACCCAGACAGAGTACTGTGACCTGGATAATGCCATTACTCGGATTAATGCTGATTTGACCAACATCACAAACTGGTCACAAAAGTTTGGTGTCTCTGTGAACCCGTCCAAGACTCTAGCTATTATCCTGGGTTGCAAACGGCAAATTGAATTAAAAAATGTACCTGTAATTATTTTTAATAACGTGGTAGTGCCCCACAGCACATGCGTTAAGAATCTTGGCCTATTTATCGACTCTTCCTTAACCTGGGATACACATGTTAATCAGCAGTAAGGTTACTGGAACGCTTCGTGCTCTCAATCGATTAAAATATTTTCTTCCTACTAAAACCAAAACCCTTCTTATTCAATCCTTGGTTTTACCCATAATTGACTATGGTGACGTGTGCTGCACTAATATCTCTCAAGAACTCCTTAATAAATTGGATCGTCTATTGAACAACTGTCCTCGTTTCATTTTCGGTTTGCGTAAATACGATCATATTTCCCATTACCGTTCTCTTTTCGGCTGGCTTCCTATTCGAGAACGTCGCAAAATTCAAGTTCTAACCACACTATTTTCAATACTTTTTGATCCGTACGCACCAACTTACTTAAAGGACAGATTCCAATTCCTATCTTCCTCTCACGAACGTAATCTCCGTTCTTCTAATACTCTCTCGCTCTTAACTCCTTCTCATCGCTCTAGTTTTTTGACAAACTCTTTTACAGTGACAGCTATACGACTCTGGCACGAGCTTCCGTTGAATATTAAGCAATCCCTAAACAAATTTAACCTGAAACGCTGTCTCCGTACTTTATTTACTGATGCTGCTTCTCTAACTTTATAACCCTATTTCTGATGTACGTTATTTTATGTTATTTTATATATATATATTTTATATCATATGCATTTATTGCGTTTATTTATACAAATATGTATGCCACGTTTATCTATTTTGTATATATATTGCCTGCACCACTATACATATATTTTCAGTTTTGTGTAATGGTTGACTGGGAGATAATGCCACCTGGCATTAAGTCCGCCATTTGTACATTTTGTAACATTTTGTGCAATAAAGTTAAATAAATAAAAAAACAGCCATTACTAACTTAAAATCAGCAAATGTTTATTTATATTCATCGTCATCATACCCACCATCGCTGGACACAGGCCTCCCCAAGAAAGGGGGCCCATAACTGTCGCGACGGGGATGCCCGAAATGTGCATTTTTTCGGATCAAATAATTTGGATATCGTCTTGGATTTATTCCAAGATCAAGTCAATTTAAATTAATAAAATTAAAAACGGAATAAATTATCACCAGTAAATATCTACTAACTTCTACTCATCGCTGCAATTATGGGCAAAATTCCCCCTTTCTTGGGGAAGCCTATGTCCAGCAGTGGACTTTTAATGGCTGTTATGATGATGATGAAATATCTACTTCCTTCATCCGCATCCTTATCCAAATCATAAGCTATCCGCCTACCAAACTGCTTCATACTTAGTACACCATGTAATCCACGTAAGCTTAATAAAGAGACAGTCTTTGTTTTTCATTATTAGACCACGTCGACAAACAAGAGTACAATCCGCGTGATAGTGAGCGTCACCGCAGCGTATACACGCTCGAAATATCACTAGCAAGTTGCCGACCTTGTGATTTCGAGATATTATGTTACATTACTCAGTGTTGGTTCCGTGAGGTACTAGCAAAGTAGAAGAGTACCTCCCTCTGTACCAGGTCTATTTAGGTACCAGAACCGACATATGGTTGTATAATCATCCGAGACAGTGTAGCTAAAATCCACAGAGTGGTGTTGGGCAGTAGCATTCTCGTCGCGAAAGCTGTGCTCAGCGATTGGCAACACGCTTGCCCAGATCGGTAATTATGGGCAAAATTTCCAGTTTCTTGGAGAGGCCTATGCAGCAGTGGACCTCCAATGATGACCCAGTAATGGCACTGCCTCTCTCACCCTTCAAATCGGAAAACAGCAAACCGAACACTGCTATTTGTCTGTAGAAATAGGTGAGATTGAGGTACCGTTGCAGACGACCTTCGTGTGAGGTCTAGTTCATGTAAAGTCTTTTGTGCATGGATTTTCTTCACCGCTTATAATTGTAACAAGCATTTGTTATAGTAGAATCCGTAGGTATGTGCCACAAACTCGACTTATTTTCAATTACAAATCATTGCGGGGGTCAAAGGCCGTAAAAATACCGACGACGACAATGGCTTGTAAATAAATAAATAGATTTAAATACATTATTTTGTTTAATTGAAAATACTTTAGAAAGAAATGCCTGTTTGGAGACGGTGTGCCGGTTTGTTGGCACTGCGGTGGCGTCTGGTTGAATATGTTATAATATATAACGATGTTATTATGTATAGTTATGTAATAGACGGCCCCGATGTTTTAAATAATAGTGATGCCAAGAGCCACCGGTTCGACTCCCACCCAAAACAAATATTTACGTTTTTTTAAGTATTCTATTAGTAAGGTACTGGCAGAATGGAATTGTATCTCCTCCTATACCAGGTGTCGTAGAGGCGACTAAGATACCAGAACCGATAGTTGACGATATATCTATCCGAGACAGTGTAGCTCAAATGCATAGGCTGCTGCCCATACCTACGGGCAGCAGCTTCCCTTTCACGAAAGCTGCGCTAAATATCTACTAACATCTACTCATCGTGGTAATTATGGGCAACATCCCCCCTTTCTTGGGGAGGCCTATGTTCAGCAGTGGACTTCCAACGGCTATAATGATGATGTTATTTAGAAACTAGCTTTTTTCTCATGGCAAAGGTATTTTTTTAGGGATTAAATATGTACTATATGTTTTTATTTGTGATTTCTTTACGGATGTAAGTTAAGTAGATAAAGCGGAAAAGGTGACAAACAAACATTAACTTTTATAATATTAGTTGAGATCGAAAAATTGGAATCGGAACGGAATATTTAGATTAGATCAGCTTATCGACGGTCTTGAAAACGCAGAGGATTGTGATCCTGTCTTTCGCGCCAAAAAAAGTTTCAATCCCAAACTAGGACAAATATTTATATAATGATATTTGTATTTTTTGGTGATAGATCGACTCGGATGAATATTTTAGTATATAGTCCATTTATCCAGAAATGCTATAGGTTATATACTACAATCCTATATCACGCTAGGACTAATATATAACGATAATGTCGTTTGCGCCCAAACGCCTGCCAATTTCTATCCGCAAATTTACTTTTAATCGTGTTGCTCGAAATGCAATGACAGGAACGAACTTTTATTTCTTTCTTTCTTTTCTATCTTTGTATAAAATCACTTATATTGTAGCCTGTCACCCTATAACACCAAATTTGTACAACCTCATTCGGATATTATAACAGTTTGTGTGATTAGTGTCGCTTCGGTTAACCGCAGAAACGATTTTAATTAATTTCGGTGTGTATATAGATAGATGAGTGCGATTGGAAAAGAAAAAAGGCTTCTCGAAGTACTAAACATGCGCGGACGAAGTCGCGGGCGTCGCCTAGTACAATATTAAGTCACACATGCATAGACAAAGCGCCGCCTGCCAGTCAGCTAGAATAAATTATTAAAAAAAACCTTCAAAACGTCAATTAAAGCGCGTCATAAATGATTGATTGATTCTAATTGATAAATTACAATTGTGTATTTGACGAAAATTTCATTTAATTACCATAATAATGTTTCGGAAAATCCGTTGGGTAAATTTTTTGAGATATTGACTCCACACGACGGCTTCAAAGGCTGGAGGTCATTGACCACAAAGCATTTCAAGAAAGTAACACATTGTTTGTTTGATCTAGATGGCACTGTACTGGGTTAGTATTTATTTATTAGACTTTATTGCACAAAATATCACAGAATGTACTTTCCCAGTCGACCTTTACACGAAACAGACAAAAATATATATAGTGGTGCAGACAATATATATACAAAATAGATAAACGTTACACACATATTTGTATAAATAAACGCAATAAATACATATGATATAAAAATATATATATAAAATAACGTACCTACATCAGAAGTAGGTTTATAAAGTTAGAGAAGCAGCATCAGGAAATAAAGTACGGAGAGTAGTATTGTGTGTAGGTTATTCACACATCTTCGCCTGACTCCAAGATAAGTCACTTGGAGCACTTATGTTACGGACACAGAGAACTGAGGAATCACAAATATAATACATAAATACATATCGGTATTCAACACCTAATCACAACCCGCTCGATAGCATAACCTCTCTTAATGCGTCCCTCTCTCGCCCTCTCACTAGCACTTCACAATCAGTCAAAATTAACACACGCTTCTTTCATAGATTTTCTTCCCAACGATCAAGACTCACTCTACCCTCTTTTGCGAAACTTAACTGCATCCCCCAACTCCGGCGCCCGAGTTCGAGCCTTAACAGGCGCCCGCGATCGATCATCGTCGAACGCATGCGAATACGAGCACAGGCTCGCTCACTGACGAGCAACCTCGACCTCTCGTTCGGTGACGCTAGAATTGACGTCTGAGTAGACCAGCAATAGGTTCGTCCGGCAAAAATAGGATATCACTAATAAGTAGCCAATATTGTGACTCACACATCATGCCATTTAGTAATTTTACTGCCTCCCTCTCCCTTCAAACCGAGCGCTGTTAGTTAACGGTAGAAATAGGTGAGAGCGAGGTACCAATGCAGACGCTCTTTGTATGAGGTCTGCCTCATTAAATATGATAAGTTACAAGTTGGTCCTGTTCGTCATAACTTTGATAGAAGGTCGTGAACATCCTAGCAGCTATTGGACGTCCAATGCTGCAAGAGAGGGGGGAGAAAGGGGGCGTGGTAGCAATGTGGTGGAACGATGATGTGGAACGTATTTTCAGGACGGGAATGCTGCTGTTTATCCCCGCCTTGTAACTTATGAGCTTCGCTGCTTCAGATGGATACCGCCATCTGTCGGTTCTGGCACCTCAGCAGCCCCTTACGACATAGGCCTCCCCAAAGCAGGGATAATTTAGCCCATTATTGCGGCGCTGTGCAAGCGTGTTGGCAATCGCAGAGCGCAGATTTCGCGACGGGGATTCTGCTACCCATCCCCACCCTGTGCATTTGAGCTACACTATCTCGGATGGATATAACGCCAGCTGTCGGTTTCCTCAGCCGCTTCTTACGACACCTCGTATAGGGGGAAGTACTATTCTTCTCTGGCGGTATCTTATTTAAGCATTGATTTCTTTCATTCTCATAAGCATTTTATTTAATTGTTCTGTTTAAGATTCGGAAGTAATCTACCACAAAATGGTAAAGCAGGTTTGCGAGAAGTATGGCAAAAAATATACAAAGGAACTTCGTAGCCGTGTAAGTTTGTTAAATTTTATCCTTGATCAATACAATTAAAACTACTACATAGGTGGTGTTGATAGAACCTTTAACACCACCAGTTCTTCTTACTGGTTCCTTACTGATGGATCGCGTAACGAACCTACAGTAAACTTATTTTTAAGACTCATCTGGTGCCGGCAGCCCTCAATCCTACCCTAGTCGCCTCTTACGACACCTGGTACAGGGGGGTGGTACTATTCTACTCTGCCGGTAGCACACAGCACTCTGTCTGGCGGCGATTGAGGTACCAGAAACGACAGATGCAGGTGCAACAGATAGTGCAGCTCAAATGCACAGCGTGGGGGTGGGCAGTAGCATCCCCATCTCGAAAACTGCGCTCTGCGATTGCTAACACGCTTGTCCAGCGCAGCAATTATGGGCAAATACCTCCTTTTTTGGAGAGGTCTATGTCCAGCCGTGGACTACCAATGGCTGGTATGATATAATCACACGGATGAACCAACATTCAATCCATTAATTTGTAACTTTTATTGAGGGCACATTCTTATGGAGAATATACAAAAAATTGTATATTGTTTGGCGAGAGATACCGACAGAGTAGAATAGTACCTCCCTCTGTACCGAGTGTCGTAAAAGGCGGCTGCGGTACCAGAACCTACACATAGCGGTATATCCATCTAAGACAGTGCAACGCAAATGCGCAAGTAGGGGCTAGCTGCCCATTAGTTGCTCGCGATAGCTGCGCGCTGCGTTTGCCAACACGCTTGACCAGCGCAGCATTTTGGGGAAGCCTGTGTCCAGCTTCTACTGGCTGTAATGATAATGATGATGATGTATGCATGATTGTTTGTTTGTTTAGTTGTACGGTGCCACGGACAGGGACATGTGCGTGACCCTCGTGAAAGAGCTGAAGATGCCGATATCAGCTGACGAGTTCGATCTCCAACTTCAGGACCTGGCGAAGAAAAATCTACCTGGCGCTCCCTTGAAGTCTGGTAAGACAGATACTTCGAACTATCGGCCGCAGGACGTCCACTGCTGGATGTAGTAATTCCAATACATTCTTTTTCTATTATTAGACCAGGTCGATAAACAAGCATACAGTCCGCGTGATAGTTAGCGTCACCGCAGGCTATAAACAATCGTAATATCATAAGGATATGACTAACATGCTGCCAACCTTGTGACTTGAGGATACTATGCCACATAACTCAGCAAATTCACCTCACTATCCACCACCACATTTTTTTCATTCACCACACCTCACCGCATATCTCACCCTTCAGACCGGAATACAGCAATTCGAACACTGCTATTTGACGGTAGAAATAGGTGATAGTGAGGTAGACGACCTTTTGTTTGAGGTCTACCTCATAATAATAATTTTGCTCATACTTGCCACGCTGGGCAAGCGTGTTGACAATTGCAAAGCGCAGCTTTCGGGACGGGGATGCTTCTGCCCATCCCCACTCTGTGCATTTGAACTTCACTGTTTCAGATGGATATACCGGCGTCTGTCGATTCTGGTACCTCAGTGGCAAAAGACACCTGGTACAGAGTGAGGTACTATTCTACTCTACCAGTACTTCACGGCGTGGTATTTATGTACCTAAGTATTATATTTGTGATTCCTCTGTTGTCTGGCGTCCGTAACACAAGTGCTTTAAGCTATTTATTTCGGAGTCATGTCAATGAGATGTTGCGTTAATTACGTTGTTTGCAGGGGCTGAGCGTCTCCTAAACCATCTCCACGACTTCAAGATTCCTCTAGCCCTGGCCACCAACTCAACAGAGCAGGCAGTGAGGCTGCACGCCGCGGCTAGGCCGAAACTTTTCGCTCTGTTTGACCATAGAGTATGTAATTAAAATAGTACCTCTTTCTGTACCAGTTGCCGTAAGAAGCGACTGAGGTCCCAAAACCGACAGATGGCGGTATATCCATCCGAGACAGTGTAGCTCAAATACACAAGGTGGGGATGGGCAGCAGCATTCCCGTCGCGATGAGTACGCTCTGCGATTGCCAACACGCTTGCCCAGCGCGGCAATTATAGGTAAAATTCTCCCTTTTTGGTGAGGTCTATGCTCAAAATTGAGCTTCTAATGGCTGATATGATGATGATCAATTTATCACGAGCAATGATTCTCTAAGAGGTAGACCTCTTACAAAGGTAGTCTATAGTGGTACCTCACACTCACCTATTTCTAGTGATATCTTTGTGATGTTACGAGTGTCTATAGGCACTCACGTTTACAATTAAGCTGATCGTATCTTAAAATTCAACATATAATGTACTGATATGATGATAATACATTATCATATCAGCTATTGACAGTCCACTGCTGGACATAGGCCTCCCCAAGAAAGGGGGAATTTTGCTCATAATTGCCACGCTGGGCAAACGTGTTGGCAATCGCAGAGCGCAGCTTTTGCGTCGAGGATGCTGCTGCCCATTCTCACCCTGTGCATTTGAGCTGCCCTGTTCCGGATGGATATACCGCCATCTGTCGGTTCTGGTACCTTATTCGCTTCCTACCACACCTGGTACAGAGGGAGGTCTTGGAGAGGCCTGTGTCCGACAGCGGGCTTTTAATGGCTATTATGATAATGTGGCAATTTATTTATTTATTAAGTTTTTATTTGTATTATTATTTTACAGTTTATATTACGAGCTACCAGTGCGTACATTAGTCCCTCGAGCCTTTCGGGACGGCGGTAGTAATTCACACGTGTCGCGTATTCTTGAGTGACCTTTAACCTCGTAGTCTCAGAATTGTCATGACACTGCGTTGTTTTTTCTTCGGGAAAGCATTTGAGGTTGACGCTGATCAATTTTTCATATTACCTTTGTTCGTTACGTTTGTTATGTTTTAAGGTATGCGCCGGCGACGCAGATATAGATCGGGGAAAGCCGCATCCAGATATATACCTCGTCGCCGCTTCAAGGTTTCCGGAAAAGCCCAAGCCTATTCAGGTATAACTCTAATAGGTGTACAGTTTCTCGAAGGATATCAGTCGGTTGAAACACAAATATTTTGTCTGACAGAAGAAATATAGTTAAAAAAAACTACAAAACACGGTTTTAAAATACATCAATCATCATACCAACCACTGCAAGTCCACTGCTGGACATAGGCTTCAACAAGAAAGAAGGTATTTTGCCCATAATTGCCGCGCTGGGCAAGTGTCTTGGCGATCGCAGCGTTCGCGACGGAGATGCTGCTGTCGATCCCTGTCTCGTGCATTCGAGCTGCACTGTTCCGGATGGATATACCGCCATCTGTCGGTTCTGGTACCTCAGTCGCCTGTTACGACACCTTGTACAGGGGGAGGTACTAGTCTAATCTACCGGTATCTCACGGCTATACATCAAACTAAAAAGTAAATAATATTTGTTGTAACAAAGTGAAAATAATGATGAACAAAAAATATTAGTAGAAAATAAGTTCCTCTGTGTAAGTGAGTGCGTACCACGTACCGCAAGCGGAGTGTGAGGCGTTCACTTGCAAGATGGACAGACGATCTGATTCCGACAGACAGTCCTATTGGGGATTACTTGGGAATGTAGGCCTTGCCCAGCAGTGGACGCCTTGTGACTGATATTATGATAATGCTAATGATTCTGAACAAATCGCGGGTTGCTAGGTCTACGAAAATTAACTTACAAAATACTACTTGTGTTTTTGTTCGTCATTATTTTCATTTATACATAAAAAATATTTTTCACATTTTAATTTGATTTATTGTTAAATAATATTAACTAGATGAGTACTTAAGCTGGAAATTTGGTAGACGGTGCGCGTGCGCAGGCTACGTTGCCTCGCTTGCTCACACAGAGGAATATCTTACATCTTGAGGATCCTGATCAGGATAATGAGATAATCTAATCGAAATATTGTATTGATTTATTTTATGTGTACAAAGTGTCAATTTAATTTGTCGGTCGGTTACGAACATACACACATAAATATATACATATATACAACTGAAGCTAATATGAAGCGTGTAAAAAAGGCTTTTGCTCATAGGGTATAAGATTTCGTATAATATATTTCTGAATGCGTAATTAAAATTACTTCTGTTATTTCTTCATAGAGTTAAGTAAGTGACAGCAACGTGTTAATACATCAATTACAAATTTTAATTTCAACTGAATATCATCCACTTTATTTCCGGAGGTATATTACATTATGATCACTCAGTTATCATATTTTAATAGTAAAGTAGACATAACTTTGGTTTAAATTTGAAACCCAAAACTAAAGTTGAATAGTCATATACTTACAAGATAGGAAACAATAAACGTAGATAACAAATGTCTTCACGGACTTTTATTAATTTAATAGTAATAATAAAAAAAAATCCCACAACATCTCATACATTGACCCGACTCCGTGGTAACTCGCTTAAAGAACTTGTGTTACGGACGCCAGACAACAGAGGAATCACAAATGCTACTCAAACACATACATTTAAAACCCAGACACAGAACAAACAAAGATCATCATATAAATATTTGCTCTGGTTGGGAATCGAACCCACGACCCTCGGCCCACAAACTAGGATCACTACCATCTGCGCTATCGGGCCCGTCAATTTAACAAAAGTTTTTTTTTTTTTCGGACGAACCTAGTGCTGGACTACTCAGACGTCAATTCCAGCGCCACCGAAAAAGAGGGCGGGACCTCTCATAGATGAGAGGACCGATGCCCGTAATAATCCTGCGTGCCCCGCGCCCGCAATGGCTCGCGAGATTTGAGCGGGACCGACGGCGAGACCGAGGGCGCCTCTAGAGGCTCGACCTAGGCTCGGTCGCCGTCGTTGGGGTTGAATTTACTATGAATGAATTAAATTAAAACAAGAGAGGACGGACATATTGAGCCCGACAGCCCTAGGGCTGTCGGTTATCGCTCGTAGGGGCAGGGACTTCACGCGTTCGCCGGCGAACGCGGTGTACTGCTCTGTTATACGAGTGCATGTGGAGTGTCAGTGGTTGAGTTGTGCCAGTGAGAGGGCGAGAAAGGGCTGCGGGAGTTTCGCGGTTATTTTGTCGGGAGGCTCGTCTAAGACGTGACGCGGTCTACGAGATCGGACGTGAGTAACAAAAGTACCTACATTTCATTTTGAACATATTTTTTGCAGTGCTTGGTGTTTGAGGATTCAGTGCGCGGAGTGGAAGCAGCCGTTGCAGCGGGCATGCAGGTACTGATTACTTGTAACTATCCTTGAAGTTAACATAGGTCAACTATTTTTCAAAGGAAAGCCAAATGTACTGTTATAAAGAGATTGGAGTCATTAAAAGGTCTTCAAAATTGTAAAAGCAAAATTGAATTCTAGCGTTTTTGCAGTAATTTTTTTGCAGGCGTTTTTACCATTTTTAACTTGTAGATCTGTAGATCTCTATACGACTGTCCTGTCTGGCGTTATATATGTATGTATATAATAAATTGTAATTTAATCTCAAAAGAAAAATAGAACTCTAATTTGTTTCTCTGTAAATAGAGAAACAACAATTAAAGTTTATAATTATCAGCTCTCAATTTATACAACTTAATATTAATTAATTAAACTAAAAGAAAATTACAATAACATTTTATGAACAGAACATATTTGTCTTTGACAATGACAGCTCGATTGACGCGACACGCTAACGGTGCGCGCGCATATACAAATTAAAGAAATATATTTCTTTACATATTTTAAAAGAAACTTTATATATTTTAATTGTTGAATAAATAAATTTAGAAAGTAGTTATAACTATCTCTGTAAACATTTCGTTTCTGGCTGTCTTCTTAAATAATAAGTTTAAGTTTTCTGCCACTATTGGCGCTCTCTCTCTCTCTAAAAAAATTGTGTACGATTCGCTAGTGAATAATGAAGTGTATTAAGTTTTAATAGAAATTTAACAAGTTTTATTGAATTGCTGCCTAATCCTAATATTATCGATGTGCACATATCAAAAATAAAATAATATTTATTGTTGTAGGATCGCTGAAATATTTTTCCTTATTTTTTTAGAAAAGTGTGATTTTAGTAACTTCGCTCAAAACTTTCATTTTCCTGTTGTTTTGTCTATTCCTTGTCGTTAATTATAGTCATAGACATAATTTACTAGAGGTAGACCTCCTAAAAAGATTGCTTGCTTCGGTACCTTACTCCCACGTATTTCTACCGCCAAACAGCAGTGTTTCCATTGCCGTGTTCCGGTTTAAAGGGTGAGAGAAGCAGTGAAATTACTGGGTAAATGTGACATTGTATCCTTAGTTCAAAAGTTGGTGATACACTAATGATATCTTTGTGATATCACGAGTGTCTATAGGCTGTAGTCACGTTTATCATCAAGCGGACCTTATTTTTGTTTGTTGACTTCATAATATGTATAAATAAAATAGTAGAAATAGTGTCTTAATTGTCCTAAAGCTGCTGAAGTCAGAATTTCGGCAATAACTTCAAATATAAGCATAAATAGTTGGCCTTACAAATTGGGCCTAAAACTCTAACATACTAATAGCCCGACTCAATAGTCTAGATTGTTTATCTAAAAACAAAGTTTTATGAAACATTTATCTCCAGGTCGTCATGATACCGGTGCCGAGGATAGACAGGGAGCTTACACGCCACGCGACCCTCGTCCTCCGAACACTGCTCGAATTCCAGCCGGAGTTATTCGGACTACCGCCCTTCGGAGGCAAGACCCTGAGGATATCTGACACGGATCCTTCTGAATCTAAACTTGGTTATTAGATTAGATTATTAGATGAGATTATTTTAATTTGAAGCGGGTTGTGAGTATGTTGACTCCGTTTATTTGCATAACACACGGACATTTTATATCGTCGAAAGCCTTTCAGCCGACCTCTTTTTGTCAGTCTTGAGTCGGAAACAAAGAGAATACACTGCGCTCGCCGGCGATTGCATTCCGTTTCCCTTTTCTTCCCTTTCGTTTAGTCTCGCAACTGGTGACGTTTCAATGCAAAGAGGTGACTCATTGAACAGGCTTATGTCTCGAGTGACGCTGGAGTGGACGCCTGTGTAGTCCAGGATTAAGTTCATCCCTCAAAACTATTTTTTTTTTGATAACCTGATCTATGATCATCATTAGAGGTAGAGACAATGGTTTTTGGAGAAACCCAAAAGAGAGCAATTTGACAATATATCTGGTCACGCAGTTGGTTGCTAGTGATATCCTTGTGGTATCACTAGCGTGCAGATTATAGTGATACGCGACCATCGCGCTGACCATAAGCTAGTCTATTGATTCGAAATCGGTCCTGAAGCTTTTGAGTATAGGTAAAGGGTAATTTTCGTTTTTTTTTTACATAATTTTATTGGATTGTAATTATTACATATTATTGTATTAACTAATAGGTGTATGAAATTGTTAAAATTTTTATATATTATGTACTGTAAATGAACGTTATGTGTATCTAATTTTTACATAAGGTCGACCTCGTGCAAAAGGTCGTCTGCATTGGTACCTGACTCTCACCTATTTCTACCGGTAAATAGCAGTGTCAGCATTGCTGTGTTCCGGTCTGAAGGGTGAGAGAGGCAGTGAATTTACAGGGTAATGTGACATAATATCCTTAAGTCACAAAGTTGGCAACGCGTTAGTGATATCCTTGTGATAATACGAGCGGACTGTATAAAAAATAATAATAACTCACTATAAATAAACAGATATACTATCCAAATATATTCATTATAAATAGGTTCATGGTTTTGTAGGAACCATATAATGAATTCTGTGGTATGTTGGCAAAAGTTAGCCCTTACGGTTAGAGGAAGCTGAATCTACATACTGTTTTGAGATTAATTTGAGGTGTTATGAAGTTTTTTAATGCGTTTAAAATTATTTAATGTAGTAGATATGTTTTATTGTAGACATAAAAAATATATTTGTATGTAAATAAATATAATTACTGTAAACTGTGTCCATATTATTTATTTTCTTAACCCCATAAATTGCCGTAAGGTACCGGTAGAGTGGAATAGTACCTCTCTCTGTACCAGGTGTTGTAAGAGGCGACTAAGGTACTACAACCGACAGATGGTGGTATATCCATCCGAGGCAGTGTAGCTCAAATGCACAGGCTGAGTTCGGGAAGCGGCATTCCAGTCGCAAAAGCTGCGCTCTGCGATGGCCACCACGCTTGTCCACCGCGGCAATTATAGGCAAATTTCCCCTTTCTTGGGGAGGCCTATGTCGAGTGGACTTCCAATGGCTGTAATGAAGATGAAAATAACGACCCCGTAGTATTACAATCGACGGGCTTGATGGCACAGGTGTGTGCACATGGTAGGACGCTATATTGTGAGCCAAGGACCGTAGGTTCAATCTTCACCCAGGACAAACTTTTGTTTTTTTTTCGGCCGAAACTATTGCTGGCCTACTCAAATATTAATTCTAGCGACACCAAACTAGAGGGCGAGATCGTCACGTACGGACCCCGCAGGTGAGCGGGATCTGAGCGGGACCGACGACGATCGCTCGAGTACATAACACGTACGTACTAACATACACACATTTTACAAACGTAAATAGTTTTGGGTTACCGACAAGGTAGAATAACACCTCCCTATACCAGGTGAAGAAATAAGTATAAGCTTGCAGTGCCCATTGCTAGGGTCTAGAAAATACGCAATTCGTTCAGGGTTAATAGTGTAACATTTTATAACAAAATCCCGAGTAGAATAACAAATATGCCTTAAAATAAATACAAGAATTGCGTAAAAGACAAACTTATTTCCAAAGATTATTACTGCTTGAAAGATTATATTAATAATAAAACTGCTTGGGATTGAATTGAATTGCTCCAACATCAATTAAAACAAAGGTTTGTTAGTTCCAATGATACCATTAGGTGTTATTAGAACCCTTATTACCATCAGTCGTTCTTGCAGGTTATTTTCTGGTGGCTCGCGTAATGAACCTGCTATAAACTTGGTTATAAGACCCGCCTGGTGTCGGCAGACTGGTATTAAAGTAGGACACTCGATGTAATGTTCAATCTATTTGTATTAATGACTTAATCTATACTTATATTTTTTTTGCTTCTATTGATGTTTTGATAGTGCCTATGGTAGGCCTATTTAAATAAAGATTTATTTCACTTCCACTTTGACTACATCCATTGAGAACGTATTGACATGAGGATGAGAATGGACACACAATAAAAGGCAATGGCATTTTGTACACCGCTTTATTTACAAAACCTGATGAGTATACAAGAATTTCTTTTTAATTAGGTGCATTACTTCGACGCGCAGTATATTCACATTATTGTTTCAAGCGAGGTAACTTATGAATAACTGAGTAATCAATCACACACTTTAACTAAAATGTAACAATATTTACGCGCAAATAAACTAGAAATGCTTCGGAGCGTAAACAACTAAATATAAAGTGAAACCATCGACGGTAAATATAAAACATTTCACATTCCAAAATCTCTAATAGGAACCAACAAATATTTTTGGAATATCAAATGACTTTGTTTAAGCGACGAAACTTAAGACCAGCAATTTCTCATGTCGTAACCATAGATAATGAGTTGAACCGCGCGCACACAGGCTCGAGTGGCTATCGGCGCGCCCCGCCCCAGCGCGGGCAGTGTGCACGCGGCTGCACAAGTGCGGGCAGTTCACGACTGCACGCACACGCCGACAAGGGAATAATGGTCTGCTCATAGCGAGAGCGATCGTTCTTTATATACGGTTAGAACCAGATCATTGGTTAGACAAAATGTTATCAAAGTATATATGTTATATAACACGGATATTACATCTATAACAAGCGACTGGTGGTAGGGAACGCAAATATCTTTGTCAGTCAATTACAGATCACGATAGATGACCATAATGTCTAATGCAATTCTTTTAGGGGCGAATATTACGGTGGTAATTGCAATTTGGTCCATTAAGTACACTGAAAATGTAATGGCGATTTGGATGATAGTGCCTAAAAATAATTCGATAATTTCTGAACACATGGGAGTACAACATGTTCCCTAACACCAGACGCTTATAATCACGCATATCCCCTCACATAAAAATGTTGAAAAGAATCTTGACAAAACGAAATGTATACTAATTACGCGTAATTATAATACATTTAGTTACTTAGAATAAAAACTAAATGGCTTTAAAACGCGATTTATATAAAATTAATACAAAAAATATTTGAAAAATACCACCTGCCTGGGGTCCTGGCATCCATTTAACGGCCCGTAATTATATAGGTTAGCTAGAATATATCCAAAACCCTAGGCACATTATTACAAAAAAAATTAAGATTCTTTTCACACTACACAATTATATATAACCCTTATGTACTACACACAAACCGTTACAGGTTTCTAAGTATATAAAAAATATATGTTCACTATTTGTATCCCAGAATAAACAGATAAACATCTTAATTAAATAATCGTCAAATACCCACCACCATTTTTTAACGTATCTTTATAGCTGATATATAAACTTGAAATACGAAACAAACAAAATATCATCCGGGATACAAACAAATGTAATTTTAAAACTAATCCTTACTTGTGCTATTTTAACAGGTACAGCCGAGAAGGTACTATTTTTTAACTCCCGCCCACCCACTCTCCTTCCTCCCTCTAAACCTCGGGTTTTATTTACAAGAGCCCTCCCTATCCCTCGATGCCTCCATACAGTTCAAAGTACTCGCGGCTTATTTTCCAAATGACAATGATGACAAGAAAAGGACGCAAGACATAAAGTGACGTCACTGCCATGCCAAATCGGCGAGCGCGAATGAAATGGAGTGTTCTCCCTCCACTCGCATCTTATGCACTCCATGAAGGCGATATCGATTCTTTTTTATCATTTACCAATCCATAAAAAACGTTTCCTTTCTACAACTTATTTCTTCACTATAAAATAATTTTAAATTATACATATTTTCAGTCAGTACATTGGATTTACAAACGGCTTTTAGCACCCTCCAATATTGAATTGTAAACTAGTATTCAACATTTATCACTATAAACCATCGAGTGATACCTTCGTCGCTCGTACGAGACTGGATTCGACAGTGTCGCTAGTAAGAGCTGCTTTAAATCTGTTTGTCTCTCTTTAATGTACGGACAGAGTATTGGCGTCTCATTAGAATTGGTACAAACAAGTACAAGTGTTATTTTCACAACAATTTTATCAAGCTTTTAGTAATGTACCACACAATACGGTAGACATTCCGTGGAATAATAATTTCGCGTAAACTTAGCCAAATATGCAATTTTTTGTCAAATTGCACCAAAACTCAAGGCCAGTTAAGAAACGCTTCAACAAACCTCATTCCATCAGTCTCGCTCATATGGCGGATGAAAGAGACAACACGGTCTCTGTGAATACGTTTTTAAACTGTTTTAGAACAAAGTCTATAAAATTAATTGAACACCTTTCATATCCTCAACAAATTAAGCTGGGAGACCGCAACACAGCCAGCTACGGCCAGCAACCACTAACAATTATCAAGGTTTCAGATATAATCTATGGCTTAGAACGCTATTGCTTTGCATATACCAAAGAGCAGAAACAAGAGTGTATAACATATATATATATATATGTTATAATTGTATTCACCGTTGTGGTTCGATCTCCACTCAAGACAAATAGATCATATATTAAACAGATCATATATTTCTGTTTGTTGTGTTTGGGTGTTAAAAATATGTTTTTAATTCCTCTGTTGTCCGGTGTCCGTAACATATGTGCATTAAGCGACTTACCACGGAGTCAGGTCAATGTTTGCGATATTATGGCAATTACTAATTACGATATTTAATTTAACCATATCGTAAATATAATTCCGGTGGCGTGTCAATACATTGCTAATATTAAGACGATAGGAAAAAAATCTTTAACTACTCCGATCTATGGTCACCACACACGGCTTCAAGAAGTCTCAAGCTCCAGGCAATGCGAGCTGCAGTAACTCTTCAACGATCTGAACACTCCAACATCAGACACTTGGACCTTTACCATAAATCTTCAGTCCCCGACACTTGTCAGAATTAGGCAACAAATTTTAAGGCACTGCACATGAATCCTCTTCAAATAAGCAGCGGCCATGTTTCAAATACTAGAAACCACAGACAATTAGGCAAAGGATTTTGAGATTTAATGCCAGTATTATTATAAGAGGCGCCTAAAGGTCTTTATGGAGCCTTAACATAAATAATAATATATTAATAATAATAATGATAACTTTATTCAACAACAAAAGGAAACTTAAACTAAAATACATTTTGATACTTAGGTACCTAAACTAGGTCTAGCCTGTTCTTATAGGCATAAATATATAGTCAGTGCCCTTTATTTGCACTGCTGAATGAAATAGACCAAATCATAATATGATGAAGTTTGTAGCCTGTAAATCTTAATAACAGCCGTAGGACATCCACTGGTGGACATCACCCAATTGATTACAAATCGTCCGTCCATCCATTTTGTTAATAAGCGTCCTACGGTGTGCCATGCCTTTACATATATATGTGCATTTAATTTGAAAATTAAATAAAAAATTAAACTAAATCTAGAATTGAGTGTCTGCTTGTAATATTAAAGTAACCTCTGTTTCTGTCTGTCTGTTTGTTCCTTCTAATTTCTGGATCGGCTGGAGCGATTTGGACGGGACTTTTAATGGCAGATAGTTTACGTAATAGGTAGTAACTTAGGTTATATCACATCACGCTACGTCCGAAAGGAGCGGAGCATTGATTAAAAATGTGGCAAATATTGGCGAAAAATAACGCTCGTTGCGTGCGCTGCGTAGAAACCTACCCAAAGTCCACGCGGACATGGTCCCGGGCGCAGCTAGTATATCTTTATCAATTATGCATGTTAGTAAAGAACGCCAGTAGGCACCCTCTAGGCACCTCTCATAATAATCATAAAAATTCTGCTATACCTAATAACTAACTTATACAACTGATTTGTGAGTCGGAATTGATACCTCCATAGCGTTCTACCTAGCGATTGTGTCAATAGATGTCGCTCTTACAGATTTGTGTATATATATATATATATATATAGTTACATTATGTTAGACAGTCTACATGTGTGGCTATGAAGGTTTTATATAGAAATATATATACAAGGATGACTTAATTTATTGGTAACTTAAGCTGATGAGAATTGAGCACGTTTGAGTCATAAATCTACACCGGACCAATAGCTTTCCCGCCGTCAAGTGCCGGGGAAGTCGTCGACAAGTTTGATGTCGCCCAATTCGTCATTTAACGGAATGATTTCGCTGTAGCCATTTATCGGGCAAGTTTTTTTACCCTTCATCACACCATTGCTTTTAATAAAACCTCTCATATGTTTGCTTACACCCGCGTGTTTCACTCCTTGTTCCTGCTCTTTGTTGGCTAAATTACTTTCATTAACTTTTAAATTTGCAGCAACAGAACCAAGTTTTATATTACCAGTCTTTTTCTCAATTATTTCAATTTCTTTACCAATCTTCCCATCTATATTATCTACTTTAATATCTTCTGTTTTCTTTAACTCTTCTTCGGTTTTAAGCCGTTCTTCTTCCTCTTTCTTCAGCTTATCGTCTTCCTCCTTTTTCAAGCGTTCCTCTTCAGCTTTTGCCTTCTTCTCAGCGAGTTCTATCCTCTTCAGCTTGTTCCACCACGGCATAAACCGCTGGAACATCACCCTGGACCGGTGCTGAGGTTTGAGGACCCAGGAGACAGCCATGTCCACGTCAGCGATTCTGGAATGGAGATTGCAATTGTAAACTTGGGCACTCATATTTGACAGAATGTAGATAAAAAAGAAAAACAAAGTCCGCTAGAACTTAAGGCATTACGAGACCGTTGGCGCAGATGGTAGTGATCCCATCCAAGGGTCGTGGGTTCGACACCATCCAGGACCAATATTTACACCGACGGTCAGAAATTCAATTGGCGTAAGGGACATTTGTATTTATTTATTTCCGAGTTTTGTTAAAAACAACTCCAACATAATTATAGCTTTTCAAACAACAAAGTTATAATGTTGTGAATTGTTTTCATTTTCATTTTGTTATTTCTGTAAACCTGCATGTTGTCGTTCACGACAAATGAATTTATGACCAGTGTATGATGAATATTGGTTTGTTCTGTCGCGGTGTCAAATATGTCGCGGTGAATTATATTTGTGATTCCTCCGTTGTCTGACGTCCGTAATACAAGTGTTCTTAACGACTTATCACGTTATCAGGTCAATGTATAAAATGTTGTGAAAAAATTTTTTTTTCAGCACCACCCCCCCCCCCCCCCCCCCCTGGGTGCAAAGAGGATATAAAAATGGTATTGTGGATTATCCTTAACAGACCAGCCATTGGAAGTCCACTGCTGGACATAAGGAAGCCTCTCCAAGATACGAGATATTTTCCCCATAATTGCCGCGCTGGACAAGCGTGTTGGTAATCATGAAGGTTACTACTATACCCCCTTAAGTCAGTACTCCACGCGGGCAAAGACACTTCCCACTATGTATGCTTAGATCTTGAAAACTACGAAACAATACTTGATTGTAAATTTGATATAATTCAAGAGGAAGGTTTATATGTATAATACATGCATAATCATCATAACAGCCATTGGAAGTCCACAGCCTCTAGACCTCCCCAAGAGAGGGGGAATTTTGCCCGTAATTGCCACGCTGGGCAAGCGTGTTGGCAATCGGAGAGCGTGGCTTTCGCGACGGGTACACTGCTGCCCATCCCCACCCTGTGCATTGAACTACACTGATTCGGATGGATATTTCGCCATCTGTCGGTTCTGGTACCTAAATCGCCTCTTACGACACCCGGTACAGAGGAATGTACTACTCGGCCGGTACCTCACAGCTAGCAGCTAGCAATTTAGGTGCATAATATAGTAGAGAAACTCTGATAACTTTATAGTTATTCAATGTGATATCGTAAAGAAAGAGACATTGTTTTGTGCTGACATCGCAAACGCTGGCTGAACCCGACGAGTCGGATTAAAATAATGTAGGTACCTACTATAGTATTGTACACCTTAAGAAGGTCTACAAAACATCCCTGGTGGTATATATCCAGGTCTTAGGGATAACCCACAATAATCATTTCTATATTTAATGAACACGCGGGATGCCGGGGCGGGTCGCTAGTCGGGATGTAAACTGTCCTATCCCTCAAGTTGGAACTGCACACAGCAAGCAAAATAATATTAGAATCGGTTCAGTAGTTTTGAAGTTCATCCCGGACAAAAACCGCGACACGTAATTTTTAAATATGAAGATCTCACTCGCTGATTTATGTAACTTTCTATTGGAGAACGTTTCGAAATCAGTGGTCGTGGGTTCGAACATGTATATGTATCGGTTTTAAGTGTTTTAAAGCCGGCCTAACTCACCTCCGTTTAAACCTGTCCCTGTCTAGTGCCTGGCTCTTCCAGTCGCCGATCCGCGCCTGGCGCGACGCGTACGCCCACACATACATCACACGCACTTTGGGGGGGTTCGGCGAGAACTGTACCTGAAAATAACGAGACAAACTTTATTAAATGATGACTAATTATATATAAAACAGAAATGTACCTGTGGGCTATCGACAGAGTAGAATAGTACTCCCCCTGCGCCGTTAGAGGCGACTAAGGTACCAGAACCGGTACAGGGCGAAGCTTAAATACGACAAGGTGAGGATGGGCATCAGCATCCTCATGCGAAGTCGCCATCTGCGATTGCCACCACACCTTTCCAGCGCGGTGTTTATGAGCAACAATGACGTCAATTTTAAAAGTTCTGCATTACCTTCACCTAAGGATGCGATATATTCCGACATACACTCGTGTCTCAAACATTGGATAGCTTATTAATAAGCAAACCTACTCCGGTGGCGATGGAATTAACGATAGAGTAGTCCGACATTCACATCAGCCATTGGAAGTCCACTGCTGGATATAGGCCTCCCCAAGAAAAGTAGAATTTTGGCCATAGTTGCCGCGCTGGGCAAGCGTGTTGGCAACCGCACAGCGCAGCTTTGCCGACAGAGATGCAGCTACCCATTAGATAACTGCACTGTTTCGAAAGGGTATACCGCGACATGTCGGTTCTAGTACCTCAGTCCCCTCTTACGACACCTGGTACAGGGGGAGGTATTATTCTATTCTGCCGGTACCCCTCGGTTAAGTTCGATTTTAAAATTTATTTTTTGAATATGAGAATTATTATCCGTGCAGGGGCTAATTGTTTTGTGATCACGCAGTGCTAAGACGTTGGGTCTTGCTGATCAAACGTATAAGGTCCCCAGGTAGGTGTTATAAATATTGAGCAGATGAGGTCGCAACAAACAAAAGCATGAGGACCTCCTACAAAGGTCACTTGCATTAGTACCTCACAATCACCTATTTCTACCGCCAAATAGCAGTGTCCGCTGTGTTCCGGTTTACAAGATAGGCGTGGCAGTGAAATTACTAGGTAACGTCACAAAAGATCTTCTAGTCACAAATTTGACAAGGTGACATTACAAGCGTCAATAGACTCCCTCAACGCTTACTATCACGCGGACTGTACGTTTGTTTGTCGACCTGATCTAATAAAGAAAGAAAAACCGCGACGGGAATGCAGCCCATCCTCACCCTGTTGATTTAGGCTACGCTGTTTCGGATGGATACCGCTATCTATCAAGCAAACACAGCAATAAGGACACTGCTTTTGGGGGTCAACATGGGTCCTCAACTATTGAGGTGAAGTACAAACATTATCTTCGTAGGTCTTCTTCAGGAAACCATTTGTGACATAAGAACAATTAGCTATTGTTAATAGTTTATGGTATAACAATGTGCCATTATTGTACCCATAACGCATATCTACATACAGACATACATACATCACGCCTGAAATGGGGTAGGCAGACTATGGATCTCCACTTGCTACGATCTTGACATACTCTCGCTTCCCATACTCGCATTAGTCCTTTCATACACGCTCGTTTATTCCTGGTACTTCTGACCTGACTCTTCTTTAATACCTCTTCTACCTGGATAAGATATGTTCGCCTCAGTCGTCCTATACCAACTCTTCCGTTCACTGCCGCTCTATATATTTGTGCAGTCATTCTACTTTCATCCATCCTTTCTACACGTCGAAACCATCTCAACATTCCTTTCTCTATTATTGTCACAACATCATCTTTTACACCACATGGATCTCATATAATTTCAGCTTTTTCTTTAATATATAAATAAGCAATGTACAAATAATGCCCGTGAATGACATTAGAACAAATTGTAATCAAATATTGTCCGATAGATACGTCGTAAATATGGTGATTCATACTGAGTTTTCACAACGCAAACAAAGTGTTGCAACAAATGAATTGTCCTTTGTTTTTGGGTTAGTCTGACCATGCCTATGCTGTATGGCACCGGCTGAGTAGAATAGTACCTCCCCCTGCACCAGGCGACTGAGGTACCACAATTGGCATGGTATCGACATGCGAGCTGTGAGGTACCGGAAGAACAGTACCTCCATCCAAAACGGTGCAGCTCAAATGCACAGCGCGGCAATTGTGGGCACAATTACTAGTTATGCTTATGGAGGCGTATGTCCGGCAGTGGACTTTCAATAGCTGGTGCTGGTACCATGGTACGCGAGTGAAACCACAGGACACTGCTAATATTGGATTAATAACTCGTGCATCGATACTACACCTGTCATTCTAATCAAGATATATTTAAAGGAGTATATAGACTTGCCTATAAATTTGATTATACAATAAATTCCATTAGATCTAGGAATGCTCTAAGTACTTAAAAGTACCCGTGTGTCGTGAGATACCGGCAGAGTAGAATAGTACCTTCCTCTGTACCAGGTGTCGTAAGAGGCGACTAAGGTACTAGAACCGACATGTGGTGGTTGAAACAGTGCAGCATATACGATATACAAATATACATATATAGATAGACAAATAGGATATACAAATATCCAGAGCGGGGATGGGCAGCAGCGTCCCCGTCACCAAAGCTGCGCTCTGCGATAGCCAACACGCTTGCCCAGCGTGGCAATTACGGGCAGATTTCCCCCTTTCTTGGGGAGGCCTATGTCCAGCAGTGGACTTCCAATGGCTAGTGAGATAAGATGAATGCTTTAAGTCCTAAATATCTGAACTAAAAAAGACAATACCATGCAATGTGCGGATGATCGATGCGTGCGTATGTTTGTACTAGCTTTTGCCGCGACTTCGTCCGCGTGCGGAAATTTCTTTGGGCCCCATACTTTTTTACTTTAATTATATAAACTTAATGTGTTATATTTATTTACATATACAAATCAATAGCCTAAATATTAAGTTTTAAGCTTCTAGCTCGTACAATAGTGATACTTCCATACAACTTTTCATCCCCTTTTTCGACCCCTTACAACTCTTATGTCGAATGAAAAAGTAGATGTCCTTTCTAAGGCTTTAGACTATCGGTGTACCAAATTTCATTGAAATCGTTTTAGTAGTTTCGATGTGATTGCGTAACAGACAGAGTTACTTTCGAATTTATAATATTAGTAACGATGTATGTATGTAATTTGTATGTGTATATACATGTATGGAGAGTGGGTTGATTGACACAAACTGCGTTCTAGAGCGATCAAATCATATTTAGACTGTTCTATTTAGCTCAAGTGGTTTCACAGCTCGCTATCTCTTACTTTATTAGAAGATGACACAGGAAGTGTACGTTAACAATATTACATCAAGATACCTGATATATAAATAAATTGATTACATAATAACTCATTTCGATTATATTCATAGTACTTAGACCTGACTCCGAGCTAAGTCGCTTAAAGCCCTGTGTTACGGACATCGGACTACAGAACAAACAACAAATATATGATGATACCTTAGTTTACAAGACAGGATACTACCTGCGCCATTGGGCCCGTCTATTGGTACGTCGCAAAACTTTAACATCCTGCAGAGTTCTCGCAGTACGCTTGGCAGCGCGAAGTCTTATCGTTACAGCCATTATAATTTCGCCCATAATTGCCGCGCTGGGCAAGCGTGTTGGCAATCGCAGAGCGCAACTTTCGCTACAGGGGTTCGTTCAATTTATTCTGAATTAAAAGAATACTTAGATTATAAGTAAAATGTCAGAATAAATCATAATATATTAATAATAATAAAAATGTAATTAATTCAATAATGTTTGTATTGTAATTTAAATTTATTTGGTTGTAGTGTTTATATGAATATTATTGTTAGATTTTAGTTTATTTAAAGTTTTTATAAAAAATTACGAGCCTGGAAAAGGCTTTAAATTGTAAGACCATAACAATTGTAAGACCTAATGTACATACACTTAGATATCAAATAAATATTTAAATTTGATTCCAATATATTCCGATAACCCGGTTTGGACATAGACAACAGATCCGAGGATGACGCCTCGTCATCAGATATATCGAGGGCGCCGTCACACCGTGAATCACGGCATCTCGGTGACGAACCAGTGTCGTCATCATTTACCCAACATAATTCGGAGTTGCGTGCGTCACGCGCACACACATCACTTACGCAAGTTTTATTCTTTAAATATATTCGACTAGTAACTTTGCTTATTTCTTTATTTTTTACGAACAACGTTAAAACTTCTTTTTTATTATACCAGGTCGACAAACAAGCGTCACAGTTCGCGAGATAGTAAGCGTCACTGAAACCTATATGTACCTAGATGCTCGTAATATCACAAGGATGTTATCAGCGCGTTGCCAACCTAAAAGAAACACTGCCTCACGTCTTTCAGGCCGGAACAGCATTGCGAACACTGCTATTTGGCAGTAGAAATAGGTGAGAGTGAGGTACCAAATGACGACCTTTTGCATGTCTATACTAATATATAAATTAGGAAGGGGAAAGATTTGATTGTATTTTTCTTTAAAAAGACGACTGGACTGATTTCGAAAAAATAATAACCATTTGAGACGTACTTCATTATTAAGTAACATAGGCCATATAACATTTTGGACGGTTTTTTAAACCTGTTTGCATAGTTCAATCTAAGGTCTTTGTAAGAGAGAGAGAGAGAGAGAGAGAAAATCAACCTATTTTCAATTGATCGTATACACGTCCCTAGTCTACCCGCTACGATCTGTCACTTCTTTCGCAACTTTGGCGGGTGCATAACTCTTTCAATAGTGAATCCATTGCAAATCTTTGTAAAATAATTGTCTATTAAATAGTTATTGACAAATACCGTCACAAATATAACACAAATCGTATTTCTTAACAATACTACTAGAGTTGAGAAAGGTTGATGCGGTGAGGGCATTTAAAAATGGCTGACGCTTAATTAATGTTTTGATTAAGGTCACACATACACGTGAATAATTTTATCAGTATATTTGTATCAAAATACAAGGCCATCTATCGTATTTTTTATACCAGACTACAATTTTAATTGGAACATTGTACAAATCTCGAGGTGCCAATGCAATATTTAGATATTCTCATTATCCTCCTCGGGGTAAAAACGCAGTCTGGCGCATGCGTACCGTCTACCTTAATTCTAGATTAATATTTTATTTAACAATAATTCGAACTAAAAAGCGAAAAATAAAATATTGTAATAAAAACAAACCAAAAAACACGCTTTTAAAATACAACTGAAAAGTAAAATATAATTTCTTAACAAAGTGAAATAAATGATAAACAAAATATATAGTTGCGTTTGTTATTGTCAGGAGATGGTTCTTACAAAAGAAAATACTCAAAAAAGTGCGCTGTAAATTACAAAATTTAAGAATACTTAACATTCATACGAGCCCGCATTCTGTCTATTCAATGTCAAATGTCATAATGTTACATAAAAAAAAGTTGATATTGATCATAACCATTTGTATACGCACGAGAAACAAACCTAAGAATATTTTGAATCATAAAGCGTTAGAATAATTTATACACTTTCTTTTCTCACCAACATAATTGTACCTATTACAATTTGAATTAAATAGTCTTCGTTAAGACAGGACGACTGTCGGGGCCGCTAGTTGTGACATATTTCATATAAATCGAAACAGTTGTATTTACGCGGTAAGAGCGAAGCATTCCCTACACAAGCGTCTTTTGGCTACTTTTCGGGAATGCCCCGACAACATAAATGCAAAAGATTTACTGAAAATAAATAGGTACATTTTTTTACTATTTTATAAGTGTAAGCTAACTAGAATATATCTCGGAAATATCCAAGCGTCACGCACCGGGAAATAATGCAACGTCATTGTTTTTTTGTGCAATCAACTCAACAGCTGACTCACTAATGCAGTGTTGTGCCGGACAAAGACCTCTATGTAACGATAATGTGACCTAAGGGCATTGAAATAAAGGTCATTGTTCTGGATACAGATAAATACTTCGTAGGAACTAACTAGAATAATTTGAGGGAATGTACATATATCTGCAATTAATTATGGCGGTTCGCCATAAAGAAATTTAATATTATTTCCACATCTTATATTGACCTAACACCGTGGTAAGTCGCTTAAAGCACTTGTGTTACGGATATCAGACTACAGAGGAATCACAAATATAATATTGTAATAGATATTTTTAACACCCAGTAACAGAACACACACAAATCAATCCTTCGAAACAGTGTAGTTTAAATGCACAAGGCAGCACCGTCTCCGTCACGAAAGCTGCGCTCTGCTATTGCCAACACGCTTGCCCAGCGCGGTAATTATAGGCACAATTGCTTCTTTCTTAGGGAGGCCTATGTCCAGCAGTGGGCTTCCAATAGCTGATATCATGATGGTTATCATCATCGTCAACATAGGAATCATCTTAAAATGAGAAAGGAATGTTGAGATGGTTTGGATGGCACAAATTTATACAACGAAAGTGAATGGACGAGTTGGTATAGGATGACCGAGGCGAACATATCTTAACTAGGTAGAAGAGGTATCAAAAAAAGGAACACGGCAGAAGCATCAAGAATAAACGAGCGTGTTTGAAAGGACTAATGCGAGTAATGGAAGCGAGAGAGGTATGCCAAGATCGTTACAAGTGAAATCCATAGTCTCTGCCAACCCCGGTGGGACACAGGCGTGATGTATGTATGTGAGAAAACAGGAATAAGATCTACACATACATTAGTATTAGCTGTAATGCTGTCTGAACATTACTTGTTCTGATACAAGTAATACACAAGCTTTCGCCGAGTAGAAAGTCTCGTTCCCCGAGTCGCTATGGAGCGGGTTTCCAGTCACACAAACATAAAGCTTCATTACCACTGTCGACCGAATTGCGAAAGTACGGGTGGACGGTTTAAATTTACTCACAACAAAACCGCTGTACGTATTTGAATGAAACTCTGCATAGATATATTTATACTGTAATCTGTAAGCCGTGGGGTATCGAAAGTAGAATAGTACCTCCCTCTGCGCTAGGTTCACGGGCCCGATGGCACAGGCGGTAGTGACCCTATCTTCTGTGTCATGGGTCGTGTGTTCAATCCCCACTCAGGACAAATATGTATATGATCATATATGTTTATGAGAAAACATATATGATCATATACATATTTGTACGATCATATACATACGTAACACAAGTGCTCTAAGCGACTTACCACGGAATCACGTCTTGTGGTAAAAAAATATAGAAAAGGAAAATGGTATCGTAAGACGACTGCGGTACCAAAACCGACAAATGGCGGAAAATATAATACCGCTAAAGAATATATAATCAGAAACGCTTTTAGTGCTAGCTCTTTTTTCACTAAACCTCACTAGCGAGGTGAGGTACCGGCAGAGTATAATAGTACCTCCCCCTTTACCAAATATCGTAAGAGGCGACTAAGGTACCAGAACCGACAGAGTAGTGCAGCGAAACTTCGCGATGCTGCTGCCCATCCTAATCCTGTAGTATTCAAGCTGTGCTGTTTCAGATATACCGGATATACCGCTGTTTGTAGGTTTCGGTACCTTAGTCGTCTTACGACACCATTTTTCTTTTCTTTCTTTTTTTCAAACGTTTTGGCAATCGCAAATCTCAGCTTTCGCGACAAGGTTGCTGCTGCCCATCCCCGTCCTGTGTACATGAGCTACAACACTCTATCGGATGGATATACCGCCCGCCGATTTTAACATTAATATTTCAGTATTACCTTGTAATTTTACCTTAAAGGAAAATAAGAGGGCAGGTGGATGAGGAAGTTTTAGTTTAATTAATCGATTTTTTTTCCACTGACATTGATATATGATACATGGTCTGTTTGCGTTGGTGTATCGCAATCAAGACTGAATATTCCTTGCACGATTGCTTCAACTATCAGACTGTATGACTGAACATCGATGTTCACACCATAGTATCTTAACTACTAGTTTACAGGCATTGACTTGTCTTGTCTATAAAAGCTTTCATCATAACAGCCCTTAAAAGTCCACTGTTGAGTATGGGCAAGCTGCTGCCCATCCCCTGGGTCTGGTACCCAAGTCGCGAGAGAAGCCGCGTGCTGTGTTTCGTACGTAATCGGAAATGCACCGGAAGCAATAAATTCATCAGTGCCGTGACGCCGCTCGTTATGTACCTACGTCTGCAGAATATTTTGGCGCATCAAAGGCATCAATATGCAAGCATCTATATGTACCGCGCTATGTACGCGCGTGTACCTTCTGTTTGCCAAGAGACGAGACGCGAAGCCATTGTCTTGATTCTTGTGTCGTTTGCGAATGCGTTCAAGCTACTGATAAATGCTTGGAATATACATTCACGCTAACATTGTTATTTGGATATACATTCTGGGTTAGCGGTTAGGTAAACTTTTCTGCTGTGGGAAACCGGCAGAGTAGAATAGTACCTGCCCCTGTACCAGGTGTTGTAAGAGGCAGCTAAGGTACCAGAATCAACAGATGTCGGTATAACCATCCGAAAAAATGTAGCTCAAATGCATAAGGCGGGCATGGGAAGCAGAATCCCTATCGCGAAAGCTGCGCTATGGGCAAAATTCCCCCATTCTTAGGCAGGCCTATATCAAGCAGTGGACTTCCAATGGCTGTAATGAATCTATTTTGAGGTAGGTTGTTAGGTACAGGCAATCTTATACAGATTGATGGCGTTATAATTGGATAATACGTCGATGACAAACGCCAAAACCAAACATAAATGGTATCGACAGACAACACACCGATCCATGAGACCGGGACAGCATATATCCAAACAATCTGTTGGGAGGGAGACAGAACATCGATCGCCTTGGCTGTTATACAAATAATAAGATGTTGTTTCCTCTCAATTTAGATGGCACTTCGGCATAGTTTCGACAAACGGCTCTAGATTGCAATGTATTCATTTGTTAATCTATACTAACACTATAAAGCTGAAGAATATGTTTGTTTGTTCAAACGCTCTAATCACCGTTAAATACTTTCAGTGTTGCTATCGGTTACAGAGGGAGGTACTATTATACTTCGCCGGTACCTCACGACTAATAGGAAAGTGTTGCCCAAAGAGGAGCCGCTTAAATCTGAAAGAAAAAATTTTAGGCCTCGAAATGCCTAAAGTAAAAAAGAAATACCCAAGCGATATAATAGAATTGGACCTCTACTGACGGTATAAGTGTAATATATATATATATATATATAAGCAAACAGTCCGCGAGGTAGTAACCGTCACTACAGCCTAGAGTGAGAGTGAGGTACCGATGCAGACGACCTTCTGTATGAGGTCTACCTACCTAAAACAGCGCAGCTTAAATACTGCAGTGCCACCACGCGGCAATTATGGGCAAAAATCACCCTTTCTTGTAGAAGCCTATGTCCGATAGTGGTTTATCTATGGCTGACATGTCGATGCCATCGGCGGAGATAGTTTCAAACTTTTAAATGAATGGTGAAACAAATTGGTAACAGACATCATAATTAGGTCTCACCCAAGCGATACATGGGCGCCGTAATGTCAGACCAAATTGGTTGCAATCTGTTACACACCCTGGCACCCCGCCAATAACGAAAGTGGGGACAAGTTTCATAAACTCGTGTACTGCACTCTAGACGCAGACAATTACGATGTATTAACATATGTTTGAATACAAAACAACTAGTCACACTAAAACTACCTTTTAACGGCTTTAAAACGCAGTTTATTATATAATCCATTGAAATTTTGCGCATTATTGCCGCGCTGGGCAACCGTGGTGGCGATCGCAGATCGCAGCTTTTGCGACGGAGATGCTGCTGCCCAACCCGTTCTGTACATTTGAGCTACACAGTTACAGATGGATATACCGCCATCTGTCGGTTCTGGTAAATCAGTGGGCACTTAGGGTACCTGGTACAGGGGGGTATATTATTCTACTCTGCAGATACCTAACTGATTTACTTTTTAACTTGTCTACTTTGCATAAGTACATCAACGTCATTTTTTTAGATTTTGGCAGCTCCTCTTTGTCTAGACTATTTCCTATTTCAGTATATAATACAATTGTCTACGCTGAATGTTCGCCGTGGAGTACCGGCGTCGTAGTGGAATAGTACTTCAGCCTGTACAAGTGTCGCGAAGGGGAGAGAGAGGTACCGAAACCGACAGATAGCGGTATATCAAATACAGGACAAAAGTCCGCTCTTCTTAAGGAAAGCCTATTCCCAACAGTGGGCTAACTACAGCTAATATGATGAAGCTCAATGTGACGTAAGTTTTGGGCATGCTCCAGACATCAATTACAACTTGCTCAATATGTTTTGAAATGGTGATTTACAAATTCGACACACGTGAAGAAATGATAAGGAAATATTACAAAAGAAAATGCATGTGAAATTCTTTCCCTTCATAGATAAGAAATCGTTTAATTGTAGGTATAATCAATTGTTATATAAATTATAATTAATCATTTTAACATTGATGATAACAATATTTTGGTATTGTTCCAACAAAGCAGATACCTACACAAGGCCGTGAGGTACCGGCAGAGTAGAATAGTACCTCCCCCTGTACCAGGTGTCGTAAGAGGCGACTAAGGTACTGGAACCGATAGATGGCGGTGTGTCCATCCGCAACAGTGTATCTCAAATGCACATGGCGGAGATGGGCAGCAGCATCTCCGTCGCCGAAGCTGCGCTCTGCGATTATCAACAAGCTTGCCCAATGTGGCAATTATGGTCAAATTGCCCTTTTTCTTGTCCGTCTTTGGACGTCTATGATCAGCGGTGGACTTCCAATGGCTGATATGACATTGATGAAGACGCGGCAATTATGGGTAAATTCTCCTTTTTTGGGGAGGTCTATGTCCTGCTGTGGCTGATATGATATTGATGAAGATACCTACTCAAATGTTCTTCTCAGCCTTACCCATTTTAATATAATGCCTGAGAGTATGTTTATCTGTTTGTTTGGATTTCATGACTGTATCGATTTTGATGAAATTACTTGTGTTATACTTCATAAAAGAACATTTGGTATGAAATTACTGGTGTTATACTTCATAAAAGATCATTTGGTAAAGTTCATGCCGGGAGGGTTCCCCTAGGACGAGACGTAATATTTTTCTTAGAATAGATATCCATCGACACGCGGTTTCCCCCGTTGTTCACGTCCCGTGAGAACATAGCTTGATTTTTTATCGACTAGGTCGACAAACAAGCATACAGTCCGCGTGTCTCAGCAGGGATATCACCAACGCGAAGCCAACCATAAGGCTTGAGAATATTATGCCACGTGACCCAGTAATTTCACTGCCTCTCTCACCCTTCAGACCGGAACACAGCAATGCGAACACTGCTGTTTGGCGGTAGAAATAGCGAGGTACAGATGCAGACGACGTTTTGTATGAAGTCTACCTCACGTAAGCATATTGGAAATACCCGCGGGAAGCCGAGGCGATCTATAAGTACGAAATAATTAAATAAAAAACTGCGTAAGTTGCCGGTGGGGAACGGGGACGCACCGGCAACTTACGCAGTTTATCGGCTGTACTTAATACAATACAAACATCACTGATAGACTAGGGTCAAGTAAATGAGGTCAGTATTTGTTCAACACGGACCGTGTTAGGGCTACGTACCTAAAGGGACAAAGGGCAACGCCTATATATTTGGTACTAGCTGTGCCCGCGACTTCGTCCGCGTGGAATAGTTATTTTTGGGTACCATACCTCTTTACCTTTACTTATATAAATTTTTAATGTCATGTTTATTTATATCGAATCAATGGCTTGAAAAATAAGTTTCAAGTTTCTAGCTCCAATAATAGCGATACTTCCATACAACTTTTCATCCCCCATTTCGACACCTCACAACCCTTTTTTCGAATTAAAAAATAGCCTATGTCCATTTTCAGGGTCTAGTGATTGTCTGTGCAAAATGTCATCAAAATCGGTTCAGAGGTTTAAGCGGGAAAGCGTAACAGACAGACAGACAGACAGAGTTTCTTTCGCATTTATAATATTAGTAGAGATTACTCGTGCAAGTCAGCCCTTTACCAGACACAAACGTGACATTAATAGAACGCAAAATGTATCAATTGCCTCTCCAAGAAAGGAGGTGTTTTGTCCTCAAACGCTGGGCAAACGTGTTGGCCATATGGCGGTGTGGCCTATGTCCAGCTGCGGAATTCCAAAAGCTGATGTAATAACGATGATGATATAAATGTAGACGATGATGATGATGATGAAGTGGGAAAAATTTAATAGATGGACATGTCTGTAACCTGTTCACAACTCAACAACACAGCAAATCTAAATGAAAATGGTTTGTGAGTACATAGATCGAACCATAGGCAAGAACAGACTACTAACACCCAGCAAAATTACAGTTATCGGTGGTATAGTTCAAATAAAAACAAACCGCTCAGTAAATCTTAATATTGCTTTGAAAGCAAGCGGTTTACCTGAGCGATCAAATCGTGATTTGTAAAAATATCTTTTCGGTACTTTGATTTTTTGTTAACGGCGCATTTTGCTTTGTGGGCGAAACGCATTGAAATAGTATTATTATTGAAAAGGGACGCTTCGCACATTCCTGAAAAGGGATATTTCTATCCTTCAACAAAACAATGGTATGCTATTGTAGCGGCTGCACTCGCTTGCCGCCGCAGCCTAAGTCAGCCAAAAATATATAAAAAAATACAAAAGAGCGTGTAATGTTTGCCTACATTGTGCGCCTTTACATTTACAATGATATAGATAGATGAGATAGCAAGTGAGACGACGATCAACGACAGTAAATAATTTAGATTCCAAGAAGAGGATAACCGCTTTTTTTTATTAGACCAGGGCTTTAAGTAAAAAGCGCCATCTCATATGTTGACCTGACTCTGGGATAGGTCGTTTAAAGCACTTGTGTTACGGATATTAAAAAAATAGAGAAATCATAAATATACTAGTTACATACATATATTTAACACCTAAACACAACATAAACATAAATATCGTCATAAAATATTTGTCCTGGGTAGGGATCGAACCTAACGCACGTTTGGCGCATTATATGAGATTACTGCCATCAACGCCATCAGGCCTGTCCAAAATCTCCCTAAAGACATGGTTAAATACAGAAATATAAAAATAAACTTACTTTTTTCGGTGGCGTATCTTTCTTGAGAAGTTTCTTCCCCTCGTTCACCAGCAGACCCGTTGACTTCACTTTGTTTGCATCATTGTCACACACTTCAGCACTCACTTTCACTATATCAACGGTTGGGATCTCTTCGCAAACTGTTTTTGCTGCACAGTCAACTTCATCTAAAGAAATGTCATCATAGAGACTGTCATCGGTCAAATCTCCAAATGTTTTCGTTAGATTATGACAAAGCTTTGTTTCTGGATCGCATTCAGAATCGCACGACTCGGAATCTGAACCCGAATACTCGCTGTCTGATTGTGTTTCATTACCAAAAACATCATTTGAAGTATAGCAATTGTCTGGTGATTCTTCAAATACTATAAATGAATCTTCCGAATCACAATCTGATGGTCTTCGTATTCTTGATGTTTGTGGACTATCAGCGAAGACTATTTGGAATGAATCCTCACTGTTTGATGTAGGTGAGGAATGGAATCGTCCAGATATTTCATCAAAGAAGTCAGATTCAAGTGTAATATTTGAGTCAGAGAGTCTTTCAATACAGGCTTGCATTACAGGAATTGAATCAACAGTCAATGATCTAGTAGATGGTGAATTTTCTATGCTAGACAACTCATCAGAATTTATTTCATGAGCGAATAACATGTCTTCTTGAATATTTTTTCTTTGCTTTGTTTTTTTACGCTTGTCTGTTGAGCGGCGGGGGTTCTTGTACCTTTTGGCTTTAGATTGTTGAATTGGTACTTTTTTCATTGGTTTTACCTTCTCGTTACTCTTTTCAACTGGTTCTTTCAAAGAACCATGTGAGGTTATAACTTTAGTATTATTTTTACGCCTTTCTTGGAGCAATGCTTTTAATTTTGATGCTTTGTCTTCGCAAGACTGCACAATTTCTGGCTTTGGAGGTATTTCAACTTCTTTTTCATTTACATTTTCCATGTGTTTTTTTATAGGTTCAGTTGCTAGTACAGTATTTTCAATATTTACAATATTTTCATTTATATTTAATGGTGGATTAGAAGGTTTATTACTAACTATATCACATTTTTCTATCTTGACTGGCAGTACTTTCACTATTTCAGCACTTTCATGAACAGGAGCTATGCCTGTCTTCATCTTTGGGCTTTCTATCTCCAATAATTCCTGATTCTGATATTGACAAGGGCTATAACACTCTACGAAGGAGTCATTGGAGACACTTACAAAGTCTTCTGGTGTGAAAGCATCTTCAAATGTCTCTTCTACTGATCCAGGTTCAACAAACACTTTGCGAGGTCGTCTAGGTCTGAATTTAGGTGTCGGAACAGGTTTGGTCTCAAGCAACAACCGCACCCTGTTCAATTTATCCTCACATTGCGCCACCGCCACCTTACAATCCTTATTCATGTTCGATTGTGAGTTCTGAGCATCACTAAACTCATCAAATGGTACTGATTTATTTTGAACCTCAGTGTTGGAAGCTTGCCAGTTTGGTGGCGACCCCTGGTGATTGACATTGGAATCGTCATAGCAGTCGTAGTACTGAGCAGGAGATTTCGGACGCCACTGAGACATAGCGCCTTGAATTACGTTGTAAACACCATAGAAAAAGTTAGTAATACCTGCGAAGGTAGGATTTGATGTATTTTCGCTTCTAGTCTGATGATGGACCATACTAGGCGTTTCAACCTCTACTGGAGCCATGTTTAATAAATTCTTGTCGCGTTTATTTCGAATGTTATTGCTATCATCTGTTGTTATGATCGAATCAGCCAAAAAATGCAGGTTGTTCAGTTCTTCCCCGAAAGAATGTTTTATTTCCTTCATTGTGACATCCGAGTGGTAGCTATCAAAGCAATAATGTCTGGGGTTGAACATAATGTTTTTCTTACGCCAATCTTTCGCTGTTGAATGCATTTTTGAACACTACTATAGTCTTTTAAATCTAAGAGGATGCTAAGCCATTGTAACTTACGCCAACATCGTTGCGGCACTACTATCACAACATAAATAGTCAGGACAAGGTTTGTATCCCAGTCCACACCACTTTATAAAACACTCCAAAGTAAGTTCTTGAGAATACCACACACAAGAATGATCGAACACTGTTGTTCTAGTAAAGTTGGCTGTGTCACAGCAATTTCTATCGAACACGTTCACTGAAGTACTTGAAAATTTGTTTTCATCGAAACTGCGCACGTTGTTGAGCTCCATTGTAGTAAAAAATGCAGATATACACGTCTTTACAGTTCAGCCATTTTGTAAAAATATGCGACAAAAGGATAAAGACAAAAATAAGCACCTAAAGGCTAGTGTTGTGTACATATTAATAATCGATTAATTGAAATGCTCAATTAATTTAATTTTTATTGAGTGTTGTCTTATATGACTTATTTAATGGTTCATATCCAACAAAACATATGTGCTTATTAAAACTTAATCTAAAAGTAGAAATAAGGGATTAAAAAAATAAAATGTTGGTGAGACTTTTTCTGCTGATACTTGCACTGCCACTTATTCCAAAAGTTTATAAATTAGTTAAAAACTACACCGGAAATATATAAGGAAATATATTAAATACCTCGCAGGGTTCACGGCATCTAATAGATAGATAAAAGTGAATTATGTACTCGTTCATATGTCCGGGAGCGTTTAATGTACTATTTGGTTAAAATAATAATATGAAGAAATCAATTTTGACTGTGATATCTGTTCAAAGATAATACGTTTTTCTGAAAATTTCATCTTAAAGTAATATTAGCTGCATTCAGCTGATTGTATTACTTTTAGATGGAATTTACATAATAGATTGATTTTTCAGTTAAACAGTAGTGTAACAACATTTCACGAACTGCAGCAATCATGTAATCAGATATGTTAACGCAGAACATTTCAAATAAACCAAACAGATATTCAAAATTGCATTTTCTTGTAATGATCAAATGATGTAGATGGTTTTCTTGATATCGACCAGAAAAATATAAACATGACGATTGTTTACACATTTTTTTAATTTTAATGTTTGATAAAGATTTTTAAAAAGAAATTATGTGATAGAAAAAGTGTAAATTGGTCGAATAATGTGATAAAATATTCAACCTTGCATAAAATTTACTATAAAAGTATTTTTAGAATTGATTACGTACAATAAATGTTCAATCAATATTTATATCGATCGATTCTAGAACTGTTATATTACAATCACTTCAAGGACTTAATATTTACCGAGGATTTTTCCATTTTCTGATGCAATAAGTATGATTAGATTGAAGTATTTGTTTTATTTTGTTAGGTAACCTTTTTGTGATTGGATTAATTCGTCGAAACAGATTCTGTTATTGGTGTATTTACAAATAAAACATTTCCATGGATTTTTTTCATTGGTGGAGTTCTGAAAAAATATGTTATAGTAGAGCTTTAGATAATAGCTTTTTAGCAAGATTTGAAAATTGTGTATAGGTACAAAAACAAATGTGATCAGTGAAGTAAGAAACTGGATTTTGAAAATATTCTACATTAAAAATTCTAAATGTATTAAAAGTAAATAATATTGTCATTGACGTATACCAGTTTTTTTTCTTTGTGAAATAAAAAAAGGCACATAAATACGAGATGACATTGACAGTGAAACATAATTAGGGTCGCAATCGGATTCCGTATTGTGTATAGTTATTTCTTTCAGGAAAAATATCTATTTGATTGTAACTTTTTTGAGAAAACGTCTTAGGGCTCTGCAATATACAGCAAATGTTACTCAATATGGATTGACCTTTATGAAAGAGAAGAAAACGAATCGTAAGCTGAGGCTTTATTGATCGATAAGTTTATATTTCGGTTAATATTTATTTCATCGCAAATTGAAAACCTTATTTATTGTTATTATCAATATTGTCAGTTTTATGCACACATTTATTAGTGTGTTATAATGGAGTGTTTTTTATGGAGGCTTAACATCGATTTTAATTTCAAAATAAGTGAGAAAATGTTTGTATTGCATAGGCACTTAGTAACAAGACTACGCCTCTCACTGGTGTTGTGACATGCAGGTGATCTAAAATTTAGGCATTCTTTTTTAAAAACTACAGAGATATTATAGAAAAAAATGGCTATGTTGGAATAGATGCATATTTAAGTGAAAATCAAATATTCAAAGAAATATTTTTCTTTTTAAATATAGATGTAATTTTTTTGTACCATAATAGTGGCAAACAATTATTTGGCCTACCTGATGGTAGGAGCTTACTTAGCCTATGGACATACATCACAGATGTATCATTCACGCCTTACCAACTCCTAAAAACCTAGTTACTCTTTTTTGAAGAACCCTATGCTTTAATCTTTTAGGAAAACTTCTGCAGGTAGCTCATTCCACAACTTCAGAGGACATGGGAAAAGATTGGGAAGACCCAATTCAATTTCATAAGAGATATTTTGACTAATAGGCCAATGTGCGGGCCTAATTTAGTTTGATAGTAGACAGAAAAGCTAAGTTTATTTATTTCTTTAGTCATGTGGTAATTTGATGCATATAAATTCTTTTTGTTTCTTAGGTGCATTATAATGGGGTCTGAACAGTCTTCTGTTCCACCGAAAAAGCAGGCCCAGAGGGCACCTCCTGTCCGACGTGGTCACACCATAGCTGTAGCCAATGTACCAGGTATACTCATTATATATTAACTGAGACTAATTGTGACTAACAAAAAAAAATTGTGCATGATTTTTCGAAACTTTAGAAGTAGAGGTGAAATTTTATTTTGGACTTATAAGGTAGGAAGCGGGAAGCGGCTACGGGCTCAAATAGTACAGGTCCAGTTGTCCACAGTAGCATATTAAAATAAATTCTGTACCGAGTTCTTGATTTAAAAGTCAGGGAGGTGAACTGTGTTACCCTTATGTTATTTATAGCAAAAGCTAGTCACAATATCTATTTCATGTTCATGTCATCTGGGGGGACTAGGTATAGTAGTGACTGTGGTCCTTGCTCCCAAAGTGCACACATGCTGCATTAGTGTAGCTGTAAAATTAGTATTCTGTTGAAGCCCTGTAAGTCATTTATGACCTTGTGACTTTGTGGGAGCACTGAAGGCTAATGGCGGGGAACTTCACTGTTCACATACATAACATTGATATATCTATAATAATAATGTTAAATGAAAGGATTTGTATTTTTGTTTGTAACGAAACCCTAAAATTCTTGTATCAATAGCTACATTATATTTACAAAATAATTAGAAATGGAAATTTGGTAACCGGATTTGTGATTAGGTATCAAAAAGTTATGGACCAAAGTAAAAAACACATTCGCTATTGTAAAATTACAATATTAGCGAGTTACATATACTTTATCCCGATTGATTAATGGGAAATTAAATATCAACAAAATCTCTTTTGTTTTTCAGAAGTCCGCCGTAGTGAGCCCACAGCGAGCGGGAACAACTCTCCCGGCGCGAGCGTTTGCTCCGACTCTGACCTGCCATACATATCCTATACAGTGGACAGGCCTATCGGAGGTAAATTCTCTTTAAGGTACCCAACAACATGTTTAGCTGACATACATATTTTTACCGGCAATCTGCAGTGCTGGTATTGCAGTATTAAAGAGTAGAAGAAGCAGTGAAATAGTCTATCATACTCATCATCATGCTTGTTTGTCATCCATCACTGTGCATTAATACTGACCAATAAATAATGTTACATCACCATTTAGGTGAGAGCTCCATCTGTCAGGCTTTATGGCTCATGGTAGACTGATGGTACTCATCCTATCTTGTGCGCCAGGGGTCGTGGGTTCGATACCATGGTGGTGGCCATTGGAAGTCCACTGCTGGATATAGATTTCGAGATTTTTTTCCCATAATTGCCGCGTTGGGCAAGCGCATTTGCAATCGCACAGCGCAGCTTTTGGACACTGCTGTCCATCCCCATTTGAGCTACACTGTTCCGGATGGATACCGCCATCTGTTGGTTCTGGAACCTTAATTGCCTCTTTCGATAACTGGTTCAGAGGAACCAACTGGCAGCAAATAATTCTCGCGCTGTATTTAAGAATTATATTTTTCATTCCACTGTTGCCTTACGCCCAGAACACATGCGTTTTAACAGGTTTGTCTTGAAGTCAGGTCAATGAATGAGCTGTTGTGTGTGAATTTATAACATTTATACCTTAACCCATTATAACGTTTAGATTCTCCAAAGACATCGGCAAAGACCCAAAGAACCACAGACAAGAAATCAATACTACCCCGGAGACAACTTAGCTTACAAGCGAAGAAGAACAAGCGTGCCCGTGATATAGTGGTAGTTAAGCATGCTTCCGACGCACAGCTGGATGAAGACATCAGGAGGTTGCAGGTAACCAGTTCTGGATAGGATGGTGGTGTCTTTGGGGTTTTTGTGGTGCAGCCCAGTCCTCCCTAACTCCCTGAGTTTACTGCAGTTGTATTTCACGATATAAGATTTCTTTTTTCTTTATTCAAAAATGTCTGTCGTGTAGCGTAATTGCTTTTTTTTTAACCACGGCAGAAGATTCTGTAAAGTTCAGCGTAGGACGTCCATCAAAAAGGTGGACAGACGATTTGACTAAATTTGCATGATCGTGGTGGCTACATACAACTGTTTTCATTATTGTATAACACTTGCATAAGCCTATGTCCAGCAGTGGACGTCCTACGGGTGAAGATGTCTTTGACGTCGGAACTGAAATTCTAGTCATTTGAAATAAGGCTAAACGAATATGAGTTTATGTTTACATAATAAGTCCTTGATTTCTCTATCACAGGAAATACCCACATTTCTGCCCATCATGAGGGGAACTCTCGGCTTGCCCGGAGCCAGGGACCCGGAGGTATTGGAAGGTATATATTTTAATTCTCTTTAAGAGGAATGTGGTCTTGGAATACAGAGGGATGGAAGTAGAAGTACGATAGACATTTGGGCAATATACATTAAATTTTCGAAAGGGTAAAATGAATGTGTGTGGTGGAAGAACGGAGTATCAAGAGATACGTAAACTTCGCTGACGTTGTTGGCTGATTCAGTGATGAGCGATGGACTGACGGCTGTCACTGGCGGGCGCCCCTGAGGCTGAACCTCGGGTCGAGTAGCCTTCGTTGGAGATACTTAACCATTGCTTGCAAAACTGGAGGATAGAGTGAACGTGTCCGCACTATAGTTCGGTCATATGATCGTTCAAGGAATACGGTTTGCACGCGTTTTTAGGTAGATTTTTTTGATCATCATTACAGCTATTAAAAGTCCACTGCTGGTCATAGGAGTCCCCAAGAAAGGGATTTTTTACATATTTGCCGTGCTGGGCAATCTTGTTGGCAATCGTAGAGCGCAGTTTCCGTGATGCTGCTGCCCATCCCCATCCCCACCCTATGTATTTGGGCCACCCTGTTTCGGATGGATGTACCGCGTCTACCGGTTCTGGTATCTAAGTTGGCTCTTACGACAACTAGTACAGAGGGAGGTACTATTCGAATCTGCCGGTAGCTCACGGCTATTTTTTATAGATATTTGCAAATACTGATATTTCAGGAGACGTATCATTCGTTTCTGCCGTGGAGCACCAGGGTGTCGTAAGAGACGACTATGGGAACGGAACCGATAGATGGCGGTATATCCATCCGGAACAGCGCAGTTCAAATATAGTAAGGCGGGGATGGGCAGCAGCATCCTCGTCGCAAATCTACGCTCCGTTACAACTTCGATACTCGATAGGCCAGTCGCCTTCTAATATGTCATCGACTACTCAATATGCGTATCTTTTAAATACGGGGATTGCGCTTTGAGTACCGCGCGGGGAGCCCGGGGCGGGCGGGGCGGGCGGGGTGGGCGAGGTGGGCGAGGTAGAGCGCGGCTGAGCGTGTCGGCGGCGCAGGGCTGGCGGCGCGCGCGTGGGCGCGGCTGGCGGCGCGGCTGCAGGCGCACGTGGCGGCGTGCGCGCAGCCGCTCGCCGCCGACCAGGCCGGCCTCGCCGCCAGGGTCAAGGAGGTGAGTCGGCGGTTCTGCCGTTACATTCCGACTGACACTCTCATTTGGCGTAAGCGACATATAGGCAAAGCTTATTAGTTTCAAGTGTAAGAGGATTCGATTTTAATAATATTTGTTGAAAACGACTTGAACGTTATTAAGAATAGCTTTTCGAATAATAAGCCCGATGGCGCAGGTGGTGGTGATCCTGTCTTGTGCGCAAAAGATTGTGGGTTCGATCCCCATCCGAGACGAATACTTATATGATCATGTTTATAAGTTAAATATATATATTCGAGTGGTATATTTGTGAAGCCTCTGTTGTCTGATGTACATAACACGCGTGCTTTAAGCGACTTATCAGGTCATTTGTCCATTTGTTCGTTTATTCTTGGTACTTATGACCTGGCCCTTCTTTAATACTTCTTCTACCTGATTAAGATATGTTCGCCTCAGTCGTCCTATACCAACTCCTCCATTCACTTCCGCTCTATATATTTGTGCAGTCATTCTACTTTCATCCATCCTTTCTACATGTCGAAACCATAACATACCTTACTCTATTGTTGTCACAACACCATCTTTTACACCACATCAATCACACTATTCTTGAATCTATCTCCCAAACCCACACCATACATACTTCGAAGTGCTCTCTCTAATTTCAACATCATTTATTCTACCCGCGTGCTTCTTCTGCCACACCCAACATTCACTACCATATGTCAGTGTTGGAACCGACACACCTCTATGAACATCCAGTCGTGCCCTTTTTGTCACATTTTGGCTGCACATAAAAGCATGTAAGACTCCATTGACACTATTTCCAGCCTTCACTTTCACATTTACTCAACAGTTGTGAGTGCGAAGAATAACATAGGTACCTTCCATCCCGAAAAATTGTATCATTCCCGCGGGATTTAAGATAAACGACAATTTTAGTACTAAATAAAATCAATAGATGGCGCTAAGTCGTGGGTTTGATCCTCAGCCAATGTTTATATGATGACATTTGTGTTTATCCTGTGTCTCATCATACCTGTTATTGTAAGTCTACTGCTGGATAGGCCTCCCTAAAAAGGGGGTATTAACCCATCATTGCCGCGCTGGGCCAGCGTGTTGGCAATTGCAGAACGTTGCTTTTGCAACAGGGATGCTGCTGCCCATCCCTGCCCTGTGCATTTAAGCTCCACTATAATCCGACATTAGTGTCGCAAGGAATGCGGGCACAGACTCTGTAGTTTACACGCAAAGTGCAATTCGCGACGAGGATCCTGCCGCTAATTCCCACCCTGTAATATTTAAGCTGCGCTGTTTCGGATGGATATACCGCCCTCTATCTATCGATTTCGGTACCTTAGTCGCCTGTTACGACACCTGGTACGTACCCGTACCCCGGTCGGTACCCCTTGGCTTATAGAAAATATTCAGTACAAATTACCTCAAGGTTTCTTTAAGCTATAAATTATGTTTTAGGCTGACACTGAGATATCGAAGCTGTACTCTCAAATGGTCGACAAGCAGAGAGGGAACGCGAGACACGCGGAGCGGCTGTCCAGGGTGCACGAGGTGGCTCACCAGCTATCCAGGTGCAACTCGCTGCTCAACCAGGTCAGAATGAGGAGTTGATAGTAAGAATAGAGTAGGTGAAGGAGTTCTAATGGGTGCGTAACGTACCTACTGTATTCAAGACCAGTCTAGACACCATGCTGGGCTTGAACTTAATGATGTGTTGGAGTGACCTAATATCTCATCAGGTGGTCAGTCATTCCAGTTTTGTACTGTAACTATTCTCGATGAGGTTAGTTGAATGGAAGTCTAAATAATGATTTATTTAATTATAGAACTTTATTGTTCAAAACATTACAAAATGTACAAATGGCGGACATAATGAAACAGAATATATATATATATAGTGGTGCAGACAATATATATACAAAATAGATAAACGTTACATAAATATTTGAATAAATAAACGCAATAAATACATATGATATAAAAAATAAAGTTACAACAGGTTAGTTTATCTAGCAAAATTAAATTGTGAAAGTTTATTATTCATTCATACATACTTTCTGATATAAGAAATATGAGTATAACACTATTTTGTTATATAAATATGCGGTTTATTAATAGTTGCCATAATTAAGTTGTAATTTTATTATCTGTGTATCAAGTGATCGAAAACGCCGGCCGCCATACTTTTTTCGTAAGTGACGTGTGCATGGTGTGAGTTTGACAGATGGTGTAAAAGATGATGTTGCGACAATAGAGTAAGGAATGTTGAAATGGTTTGGACATGTAGAAAGGGTGGATGAAAGTAGAATGACTACACAAAAATATAGATTGGAAGTGAATGGAAGAGTTGGTGTAGGACGACCGAGGCGAACATATCTTAACCAGGTAGAGGAGGTATTGAGAGCCAGGTCAGAAGTTCAAAGAATAATCGAGCGTGTATGAAAGGATAATGCGAGTAAGGGAAGCAAGATAGGTATGCCAAGATCGTAACAAGTGGAGATCTATAGTCCCATAGGCGTGATGTATAAGTAAACAATATAGGGCTGGTATATTTTTGTTTGCAGACTCTCCAAGACATAGAAGAATTAAACCAACTACTGCCCGAAGATAAGAGGTTAGAGCAATTCGTCTGGAACGTGGAACGGTGAACTTGTGTTTGAGTTTAGTAATCCGAAGCACCCTCGGTAATCCGACATCAATGTCGCAATGAGTCGGGACTAATCTTGTAGTTTGGTTTTTTATATTTCGCACCACAGTTCGTGGTTTCGATCCTCACTCGGAGCAAATATTTATATGATGGTTATTTTGTTAGTATTTGTTCTGTGTCTGGGTGTTATTCAGTATCTAATTTTTATATTTGTAATTCCTCTGTCGTCTGATATGTAACACAAGGACTTGAAGCTACTCAGAAGCAGGTCAATGTGTGAGATAAAATCAGCAAAAAAGTATGAGATCCGCTTGATGGTAAACGTGACCGCAGCCTGTACACGCTCGTGTCATCACAAAGATATCACTAGCGTGTCGCCAACCCTGTGAACTGAAGAATACAACGACACATTTACCCAGTAATTCCACTGCCTCTCTCACCCTTCAAACGGGAACACAGCAATGCGAACACTGCTGTTTGGCGGTAGAAATAGGTGAGAGTGAGTGTATATAGTCTATTTATTATTTATCTTTTAAATAGCACCGTGTAATCCGACAGGAAAAACTAAGAGGTTCAATTATGAGACAGTCTGTACAAACTGTTCCCGCTGTAGCACCAGACTTGGCCGCGGTTGAGGTCACGTGCGAGGGACTAAAAGTACAAATACATATAAAATCCCATAACACGCGACGACCCCTCTCCCACGGTATCGAAGACAGGCCTTCAGGTCGCTTTTCATCTGGACCATAAGGACCATAAGGGCCATAAGGACCATAAGGACCATAAGGAATATAAGGACCATAAGGACCATAAGGACCATAAGGACCATAAGGACCAT
>JACJUM010003053.1:229392-276342 GCA_020976665.1 Heortia vitessoides
CCATAAGGACCCAAAGGGCCATAAAGACCATAAGGACCATAAGGACCCAAAGGGCCATAAGGACCCAAAGGACCATAAGGACCAGGACTAAGTCCTGGCGGCTCAAGAACAGAAGGGACCGCAGCCGACACGAGGGCTCCTCTACAAACTTATTTTCCTGACTCAAAAATTTATTCAGAAGTTGTAATCATCAGTTTTGCAAACGATTATTTTGTCAAGTTTTCTTTGCGCGATCTCATCGAGAATGAGGGGGTCCGCAACATAACCGAAGGTACCGACATTGTCCGGCGGGTTGGCGAGTTGAAGTGGCAGTGGGCGGGGCGTTCGGTATGCAGAACGATGGCCGATGGAGTCGTAAGGTTCCGGAGTGGAGACCACGTACCGGCAAGCGCCAGCGCAGAGCGCAGGTTACGGGTGACGGGGATGCTGCTGCCCATCCCCGCCCTGTGCATTTGAGTTACATTCCTCGGATGGATATACCGCCTTCTGTCGGTTCTGGTACCTTAATCACCTGATGCAGAAAGAGGTACTATTATACTCTGCAAGCAGATGAAACAAATCATTTTTATTTATTTTTAGTATTATAAAAGTGAATTAAAAATGTGATGTATATTTATACAAAATTGTAACTGACATTTCCGGATCCCGGAAGCGTTTCTATATTGATAAAGTTACGATGCAAGTGCTAAAACAATTCTTACACCGAACGATGGATGGATTGCCGTGAGGTACCGGCAGAGTAGAATAGTACCTCCCACTGCAACAGTTGTCGTAAAAGGCGGATAAGGTACCAGAACCGACAGATGGCGGTATGTCTTTCCAAAACGGCACAGGGCGAGGAGGTGCAGCAGCATCCCCGTCGCGAAAGCTGCACTCTGCGATTGCCAACACGCTTGCCCAGCGCGGCAATTACGGGCAAAAAACCGCCTTTTTTGAAGAGGCTTTTCTCTAGCAGTAGACTTCCAATGGCAGGTATGTGGGGTTACGCAAGGGTCGGATTACCGAGGGTGAGTTCTGGTGATGAGTCAAGAAAGAAATACATACGCTTTTTATGATTATATAAAATAGGGCAAGCGTTGGGGGCGTTTCCTATGGCTTTCAACACGTCTTTGTGGTGTATTAAAACTAAGCTGTACCAGGTGTGTGGACGTCCACTGCTGGAGATAGACCAAACCAAACGCTTCATATTCTGGTGGATTATGCCTATTCGCAACGGGGTTGCTGCTGCCCATCCCCGCCCAACATTGAACTATGTTCCGAAGTTTCCGGATTCCGCCAGCTATCAGTTCCGGTGATGCAGTAACTTCTTACAAAGGGAGGTAGTGTGAAATAGGTGAGAGTGAAGTACCAATGCAGTCGACCTTTGAATAAGGTCTGCCTCGGCATAATTCCCCTTTTCTTGGGAAGGTCTATGTCCAACAGTGGACTTCTAATTTCTGTAATGATGACACATTTCGGTAATTCATTTTTTATATATATTTGGTTTTCGACAGGCCCTCAACATCCCATCTAGGACAGACATTTATATGATGATATTTATGTTTTTTTCTGTGTCTGGGTGTTGAATATATGTATTAAAGTAGTATATTTGTAATTCCTCTGTTGTCTGATGTCTGTAACACAAGTGCGTTAAGTGACTTATCACGAAGTCAAGTCAATGTATGAGATGTTGCGGGAGTTATTTTTTTTAGGAAACGCTGCCCTTGTCTGTGTTTAGATTTTCAGTATTTATTTTGTATGAGCTAATACTCGGACTTTATTCAAATATTGTTACCGATTTTTAGGTAAGAGTATATAAAATATTGTAAATAAAGAAAGTTGATAATCGGTTGTTTTATTGTCAACTTCTGACTGACCTTGCGTTGACTTCAATATTTGTTGGATCCGATAGCGTATTCGTTGGTGTTGCTATTTTGCGTGCAGAGGGAGTTTTCGGGAGTTCGATCCAGGACAAATATTTATGTCTGCGTGTTAAATATATCGACGGTCATAAATTCAATTGTAGTAAGGGATGATGTGCAGGTTTACAGGAAGAACAGAAAATAGGAAATCGAAATAATTTCGTTATACGTTGTTATTTGCAAAGCTATTTGTATTTATGTTTAAGCCGCTTGTAACATTTATTAACAAAAGTCATAAATAAAAAAACATTAATAAAATTTTTGACCATATGTCCCATACGCCAATTGAATTTCTGTCCATCGGTATGTATTTGAGTATATTATTTGTGATTCCTCTGTTGTTTGATGTCCGTAACAAAAGGCTTTAAACGACTTATGTCAGAGGCAGGTCAATTTAAGAGATGCGTGAATTAATTATTTTTTATATAAATACTAATATATAAACAAAAATAAATATAGTCTTGAGGTATCGGCAGAGTAGAATAGTACCTCCTGTACCAGGTGTTGTAAGAGGCGACTGAGGTACCGGAACCGACGTCGCTAAAGCTGCGTTCCCGGATGGCCAACACGCTTGCCCAGCGCAGCAATTATGGGCATAATTCCCCCTTTCTTTGGCAGGCTTATGTCCAGCAGTGGCTGTAATGATGATTGTTAGGAAACTTGGCTGTAATTCAGGTGCATGGACAATTTTAGTATATTCACGACCTGTATTCAATGTACTTACAATAGAGAAACGAGTAGTTTAATAGTAAATGCATTTACTTAAGAAGGCAAAGGTTCGCGGATCTCTCATTAGGGATCGGTGTTAAAGACAACGTGCATAGGGTAAAGGAAGTTAGAAATATGTGAGGGCTGATTGAAATCGAAAGGCAAAATATATTTTTCTGTAATATTGCTAATAGAAAATGTAAGCAACTTCAACTTGCTGACTATTACATTTAAAGTCCATATCATTTAAGTATGTATTCTTTTTGTAATCCATAATCCAGACATAATCAATATACCCGCGTCTTCCATCGTGTTCAATATATCCCTACTAATTCCCTACTAATATCCCTACTAATATTATAAATGCGAAAGTAACTTGGTCTGTCTGTCTGTCTGTCTGTCTGTTACGCTTTCCCGCTTAAACCGAACTCTTTAAAAAGAGCTGTGAGGGTTCGAATGGGGGAATGAAAAGTTGTATGGAAGTATCGCTATTTTTGGAGCTAGAAACTTGAAACGTATTTTTCAGGCCATTGATTTGATATAAATAAACATGAATTTAAAGTTTATATAAGTTAAGGTGAAGAGGTATGGTACCTAAAAAACTATTCCACGCGGCACAACTAGTATTTTATATTTGTTGAAATAAGGTTCACAAGAATCAGTACGACGGAGGTTGTACATAGCAGGTATGAATTTTTTGGGCTCGAATGCAACAGGCAACAATTCGTATTGTTGCCAGTTGCATTTATTTCCCCAAAATGTACCCAAAAAAAATTTCTACGCGGACCAAGTCATATATCTATATATATAGATATATATACACACACATATATATATATATATATACACATATATATGTACTACATTACATAGCGTATATATTTAAAATAACAAAGAAACCTAAAGGTAAAGAGATGTCTAAACGCGCAACATGTTCTTAGTTTACTCATAAATTAATTGTGACAACCAATTCCTGGAGTTGCCTTGCATTTATGAAATGGTGAATGGTAAATATGTTGCGTTTTATTGGAAGCGTTTTATATATAACGATGAAGAAGTGAAATTATAATATGAAAGCCTATTTTTGAGAAGTCTGCTGTAACAAGCGGTTGACGGAGTTAGTTGCATAACACTCATATGTTTGCAATCATTATAAGTCAATTTTTGGCTAGGCCAAGCCTTACGCAAATTGCGTTCTTGCCGGGTATTCCTAATTGGGTTAGTATGTCAGAAACAGTTTAAATATTGTATCACCATAGCCGTGGGGTACCGAGAGTAGAATAGTAACTCCCTCTATACCGGATGTCGTAATGTACCGAAACCGACAGATGGCGGTATATCCATCCGAAACAGCGCAGCTTAAATATTAAAGGGTCGAGGATGAGTGGCAGCATCCTCGTTGCGGAGTTGCGGTCTGCTATTGCCATCACGGCTGCCCAGCGCGGCAATTTATGGGCAGAAATCCCTCTTTTGGGAAGGCGATGATGATGAACCATTGACTCTAGGGTGCTCCTAGACCTAAATCATAATAATCTGTATATATATGAGAAGCTGTCTGACTGACTGAAATATTAATGCAGTGCCTAAACTATAAAGGTTAGAATGGGGTTGCAATATTGCAGAGAAGTTCCTTTTATAACGTACGTATTTACGAGAGTAGGTTCTAAGAAAGGGTTTTTTAAAAAAAATGGCTATTTGTTTGAAGTTATTTAAATGAAATTTAGTATTAAGGTTTTTCATAGAAAGTCATGAAGTATTTATACGAAAATCATCCTTTGAGGAGGTGAAAGGGATGTGCAAAGTTAGTATGTAAGTTGTTTAACTTAACGTGGGTAAAACCACGGGGCGTTGTAAGTATTTACACGCTATATATTAGCTTCAGTTTTATGTATGTGTGTATGTTTGTAACCGACTCATTCGAAATTGATTTTGACCCACTTTGGACGGACAGATTTAATTGGAACTTTGTACACATATCAAGAATCGATGTCAATACAATATTTTAATAAGATTGTCCCAGTATCTATTTATTTTTATTCTCATCATTACATTACATTACGGGCCCGATGGTGCAGATGGTAGTGATCCTGTCTTGTGCACCAGGGGTCGTGGGTTCGATTCCCACCCAGAGCAAATATTTATATGATGATATTTGTGTTTGCTCTGTGTATGGGTGTAAAATATATGTATTTAAGTACTATATTTGTGATTCCTCTGTTGTCTGGCGTCCGTAACACAAGTGATTTAAGCGACTTACCACGGAGTCAGGTCAATGTATGAGATGTGGGAATTTATTATTATTATTATTACATCCATTGGAAGTCCACTGCTGGACATAGGCCTCCCCAAGGGAGGGGAAATTTGCCCATGATTGCCGTGCTGGGCAAGCGTGTAGGCAATCGCAGAGCGCCGCTTTCGCGACGGAGATGCTGCTGCCCATCCCCGCCTATGCTTTTGAGCTACACTGTCTCGGATGGATATACCGCTATCAGTTGGTTCTGGTATCTCAGTCGCCTCTTACGACACCTGTTACATAAGAAGGTACTATTCTACTCTACCGGTACCTTACGGTCCTGTCCTTTTTAGTTTGATGTATTTTAAGAGCGTGTATTTTAGTTTTTTAATCTATATCTATACAAATAAATAAAATTAGAGTGTCTGTTTGTTATATTAATATACTTACGCTTTCTACTACATGCATATGAATGTACACATACACATAATTTTTTTAAAATTTTTGTCTGTCTGTTTGTTTCGGTTAATCTTTGGAACGGCTGGACCGATTTGGTCAAAACTTTCACTGGCAGATAGTTTACGTAATAAATAGTAACTTAGGCTATATTACGTCATGCTACATCCGAAAGGAGCGGAGCATTAATTAAAAATGTGACAAAAACGGAAGAAAAATTAACGTTCGTTGCGTGCGCTGCGTGGAAAATCACAATTCCACGCGGACAAAGACGCGAGCACAGCCATGTAGTTTTTATATGAAAGGATAAAAAATCAACGGGATGACGTTTTTATTTGCTCCCAGACGAAGTCCGAGCGCGTCCGCTACTCTTTGAAAATAATAATTAATGTTGTTGGGCAAAAACACTCGAGAAAGGATTGACCAATTCGACCAAATATTTTTTCTGGTTTTCCTTAATGCCGCAGTTAAGTTGTGATGAAGAGATATATGCTGATAGTGTAATTTATGTTCGTGTAGATATTTTTTAATATTTACACTTCACTTGAACAAAACGTCGGGCCAGATGGTGCAAATGTTAGTGATCCCACCAGTGGTGGTACGCTAAATGTCGCCGATGGTAGTGCGCCAAAGGTCGTGGATTCAATTCCTCATCCAGGACAAATATTTATGTGATGACATTATATTTGTTCTGTATCTGGGTGTTAAATATATGTATTCATGTTATATAATATGATTCGTCTATTGTCTGATGTTCTTAACATAAGTGCTTTAAGCCAGCTATTACGGAATCAGGTCAATGTATGAGATGTTGTGGTAAATTATTTATTTATCAATCTGAACAAGACTAATCAAAACTCGCAACGTGACGCAACAAGATAATACATGCAGGCCGCTAGTTGATGGTAATTCATTAAATCAGTGCTGGGCAAGCCTGTTCGCAAATGCAGAGAGCAGCTTTGCGACAGGGATACTGCTGCCCAGCCCCACCCGCATTGAGCTGCACTTCATTTCGAATGGATACACCGTCATCTATCAGTTCTGGTTTCTCCGTCAACTCTTACAACACCTGGTACAGGGGAGGCACAAATGAAACAATATCATCATAATAGACACTGCTGGACATGGACCACCTCAGGAAAGGGGGAGTTCTGCCCATAATTGCCGCACTGGGCAAGCGTGTTGACAATCGCAGAGCGCAGCTTTTGCGACGGAGATGCTGCTGCCCATCCCCGTCCTATGTATTTTAGCCACACTGTTTCGGATGGATATACCTCCATTTATCGGTTCGCCTTTTACAACATTGGTACATGCACCTCCATTTGTTTTTATTAGATCCAGTCTTAAAAAAACCCATGCATTCAGCCTATAGACGCTCGTAATTTCACAAGGGTATCACTAGCGCTTTGTTGTGACTGAAAGATATGTCACATTACCCAGTAATTTTACTGTTTCTACCACCCTTCAAACCGGAATACAACAATGCGAACACCGCTATTTGGCGGTAGGAATATATAAGAGTGAGGTACCGATGAAGTCAACATCTGTATTGAGGTAATACATCCTTACTAATATTATAAATCTAAAAGTAAGTGTCTGTTTGTCTGTTACGCAATCACGCCTAAACTACTGAACCGATTTAAATTAAATTTGGTATACAGATAGTCTAAAGCCTTAGAAAGGACATCTACTTTTTCAGTTGACATAAGAGTTGTAAGGGGTCGAAATGGGGGATGATAAGTTGTATGGAAATATCGCTATTGTTAGAGCTAGAAGCTTAAAACTTATTTAGGTTATTGTTTTATATATATAAATAATTATAACATTCAAAGTTTATAAAAGTTACAGTAAAAAGGTATGGTGCCCAAAGAAACTACTGCACGCGGACGAAGTCGCGGGCACCGCTAGTATTCTATATTTTAGTCAGCCGGTTTCCCATGGCTGATGGTAAATATCATAAGATAATAATGGCCATCGATAACTTCGTTGTTGCAACTCGTTCGTATTGCTCGTGACATCACACGAGGCACGAATCCACCTTTACTATTATGAACATGAGGAAATAGACTGTTATTGACTTACCAACGATTGAATTCATCATTACAGCCGTGGGGTAACAGCGGAGTAGAATAGTACCTCCCCCTGTACCAGGTGTCGTAAGAGGCGACTGAGGTAGCGGGACCGACAGATGGCGGTATAACCATACGAAGCAGCGCAACGCAAATACTACAGGGTGGGGATGGGCAGCAGCATTCCCGTCGCGAAAGTTGCGCTCTGCGATTGCCACCACGTTTGCCCAGCGCGGGCAAAATTATGGGCAAAATTACCCCTATACTGGGGAGGCCTATGTCCAGCAGTGGATTTCCAATGGACAGCCATTGATGAAACTAAAATATAATGAAATAATCTTACCGAAATAGTGCATTGGCACCAATCCTTAATATGTGCACAAAGTTTCAATTAAATCTGTCCGTCCAAAGTGGGTCTAAATCGACTTCGAATGAGTCGGTTACAGACATACACATATACAACTTAAGCTAATTATAAGCGTATAAATACTAACAACGCCCTACTATTGAGGAGGCCTGTGATGATTGACAAGCAAATGATAAAAAAACATTACCAAATTTAATGAATTGCCTGTAAGAAATAGCATTTAGCGATAAGGCCGCCTCTTGAACCTACTATTCCATGTTTTTGACGGGCCCGATGGCGCAGATGGCAGTGATCCTATCTTGTGCGCCTAAGGTCGTGGGCTCGATTCCCACCCAGAGCAAATATTTATATGATGATATTTGTGTTTGGTCTGTGTCTGGGTGTTAAATATATGTATTTAAGTAGTATGATTTGGATTCCTCTGCTGTCCGGCATCCGTAACACAAGTGCATTAAGCGACTTACCACGGAGTCTGATCAATGTATGAGATGTTGTGGACATTTATTTACTTACTAGCTGTGCCCGCGACTTCGTCCGCGTGGAATAGTTTTTTTGGGTACCATACCTCAACTTATATAAACTTTGAACGTCATATTTATTTATATCGAATCAATGACTTGAAAAATAGGTTTCAAGTTTCTAGCTCCAAAAATAGCGATACTTCCATACAACATTTCATCCCTCCTTTCAACCCCTTACAACCCTTATTTCGAATTATAAAATAGCCTTTGTCCTTTCTCAAGGTCTAAAGATTATCTATGCCAAATTTCATCAAAATCGGTTGAGAGGTTTAAGCGGGAAAGCGTAACAGACAGACGCATTGATAATATTAGTAAGGGTTAGCAGGAATTTGATGTTCTTGTGTTGGTTTTCTTGGTGTACACTAAAGAGTATTGTATTACGATTACGATCAAATTTCGTCCACCACATAACACCGCTGGCTAGATATCTGTGAGTCGCAGGAAATGTAGGGCGTCATATATCATAAAAGTACGTACAAGATAGTCCAGTCATACATCCAGCCACGAAAGCGCGGCCTTCGGCGGGTTGGCTAATCCGTTGGCCAACAGCAAACGCGAATGGGTCTCTACTCGCTCTACAATTGTTTCGCAGCAAAATGCCTATCATTAATACATTCACTTTACACGTCCAGTCCACCCGCGTTGTAAAACATTCGATATATTTAAAATATCAATAATAATATGTAGCAAGAAAAACAGAGACATTAGAAAGGCTTTCGTCTATAATTTCTTTAATAGTAAAATAGTACCTCCCTCTGTATCAGGTGTCGTAAGAGGCGACTGAGAAACACGTTTGTGAGGGCGGCAATTTTGAGTAGAATTACCTTGGGGAGTATTTTGCCCAGCAGTGGACTTCCAATAGCTGATATAATGATGACAATGAACCTTTGGTTGGTGATTTATTAATGGTTTTGGTGTCCTTAAATAATTAACAATAATAATTTTACATACAATTAAAACATAAATATACCTTTTTATAAAAAGTGACTGATGACAGATGGCGCAGATGGTAGTGATCATATCTTGTGCGCCAAGGGTCTAGGGTTCGATTCCCACCCAGAGCAAATATTTACATTATATTATCTGTGTTTGTTCTGTGTCTGGATGTTAAATATATGTGTTTAAATAGTATATTTGTAATTTCTCTGTTGTCTGATATACGTAACACGCGTGCTTTAAGCGACTTACCGCGGAGTCAGTTCAATGTATGAGATGTGAATTATTAATCTAGGAATTTACTAGAAGAATGTATGTTAGCCATGAGGACGCGTTGATGTCTTTTGAAAGAGAAACACCATTAGAAGTCCACTGCTGGATACAGGCCTTTCCAAAAATGAGGGAATTTCGCCCATAATTGCCGCGCTGGGCTAACGTGTTGGCAAGCGCACAGCGCAGCTTTTGTGACTGGGATGCTGCTGCCCATCCCCGCCCTGTGTATTTGAGCTGCACTGTTTCGGATAGATACAACGCTATCTGTCGGTTCCGGTACCTCAGTCGCCTTTTACGACACGTGGTACGGGGGGAGGTACTATTCTACTCAGCCGGTACCTCTCGTAATAAAATATAATACAGTCTATATAAAAGAAGAAGCTGACTGACTGACTGACCAAAATATAAGCTCAGGGCATAAACTTTAAGGTTAGTATTTTAACGAGCCCGATGGTAGTAATCCTATCTTGTGCGCCAAGGGTCGTGGGTTTGATTCCCACCCAGAGCTGATATTTTTATGATGATATTTGCGTTTGTTCTGTGTCTGGATGTTAAATATATGTATTTAAGTATTATATTTGAGATTCCTCTATTGCCTGGAGTCCGTAACACGCGTGCTTTAAGTGACTTACCACGGAGGCAGGGCAGTGTATGCGATGTTGCGGGATTAAGAAAGTATTATCCTGAGACGTTATAGGCTATAAATGATACGATAAAACTAATAACAGCGGAGCATAAATGATGCGAGGTTTGTTCTACAACTTAACGCAGGTGAAACCGCGGGCACTGCTAGTATAAAATGTGTTGATTTACAATTTTAAAAGGTTTATTTAGATAACCCACAATAATCATCTTTTTATTTTCATTGCGTTCGCGCATACTAGCCGCTGTTTAAACCCGCTCAAGCTGAAGCTATAATAATAATAATAATAAATTCCCACAACATCTCATACATTGACCTGACTCCGTGGTAAGTCGCTTAAAGCACTTGTGTTACGGACACCAGACAACAGAGGAATCACAAATATACTACTTAAATACATATATTTTACACCCATACACAGAGCAAACACAAATATCATGATATAAATATTTGCTCTGGGTGGGAATCGAACCCACGACCCCTGGTGCACAAGACAGGATCACTACCATCTGCGCCATCGGGCCCGTCTAAGCTCAAATGTTTAGTGAGTAAATGTAAGAACATGGGGATCGTTTTCGATTTTAAACGCACTTGGATTTTAACATGGTTAATATAAAGCGCAGACAAAGTCGCGGGCGCCACGTAGTGGTGGTCTGTGCATTAAAATAAATTAGGGAAATTAATTACAAACTGTGTGAACTGCATTAATGCAGATTATAAAATGGGATGTTGCGTGATTACTGGATGTTACTTCAGACTTCAGCATAATTATACGGGTTATCCCAATTACACAATTATGAAGATGTAATAAAAATTAAATTATTATACATCAAACTTAATTATTAATGATATATAATGATAATATTTGACTTTAGTCATAAGGAGTGCGTTAAGTGCCAGCTGCATAATATCTTAAACCAGTTTGACACTTCTCCAATATAAATGCTAATACTGTCTGTCTGTTTCTCCTTTCATTTAGATCATTTAACCGTCGGGTCCTAGCAGAGTAGAAATAGTACCTCCCCCTATACCAGGTGTCGTAAGGCGACTAAAGTAGCGGATCCGTCAGATGGCGGTATATCCATCTGTAACAGTGCAGCTTAAATGTTTAGAGCGGGGATGGGCAGCAGCATCCCGTCGTGGTGACAGAAATTCCCCCTTTCTTGGGGAGGTTTACGTCCAACAACAACAACAAAAAGGATTATCAAATTTAGATCAGCCTTCCTTTATTAATTAACTATAAGAAGAAATGTCATTTTCAGGACATCCACTGCTGGCCCCCCCCAAGAAAATAAATAGTTTTCTGACCTCAGTGTTTCAGTTGATAGTCACCGACTAATGTGTGTTACCAGCGATGGACTTATGGCCTTGATAATAGGCCTTATTAGCCAACTGTAAGTAGCTCGTCAAGCTGTGGAGACGGCAATGCTCGGAGTGTCTTTGTTCGAATCAGGAGTTGAAGTGGCAGTGAGCAAGGATTAGTAGCAGTCCTGGTGGTGGTCCAGCAGTGGACGTTACAGATTTCAAAACAAATCTTTAAGAAATTACTACCGCTCAAATAAACTTAATTGTTATGTTTCCGGTGCACGGTAATAAAAAAAATAATTACCAACCTGTTTATACTGGATTACGTCATGGCGGACTGAGTGCCGAATGACCAAAGTGCAAGTGATTAGGATTTTATTGACACACTAGTTTTTGTCCGCTTCTTCTAGCTAGCTTCGTCTCGTCATTTGGGATAATACGGTTAACAAATTTCCATCCCCTATTTTAGGGGGGTGGATTAAAAAATAACAAAAATAGGGCAGGTAAGTTTCGTTGGTAATAAAGAGTCTCTCCTCTTTTAAGGGATTAGGGGTAGATTCCCAAAACAAAAGTAAGTGCGATTTTTTTATTATTAACAAATAGACCGTATACTATTTTTTAACTTTCTACCTTGAAAATTGCTTAATGCTCAACAAAAACTTCCACTCCCCATTTTAGGGAACTGGGGGGTTATCCATTCAACTATCTACACCTACAAAAATTACGAAAATTCGTCGCTTAATTTTGCAGTGAAAGACGGACTAACTAACAGACACACACACTTTCCGATTTACTATATTAGTATAGATAAAATGTTTCATCATTACAGCCATTTGAATCCATTGCTGGACAAAGGCCTCCCGAAGAAAGAAGCAATTTGGCCCATTATTGCCGCGCTGGGCAAGCGTGTTGCCAATCGCAGAGCGCAGCTTTCGCGACGTGGATGCTGCGGCCACGCCCTGTTGCATTTGAGTTGCACTGTTACGGATGGATACACCGCCATCTGTCGCCAACTCCGAGATAAGTCGCTTAAAGCACTTGTGTTACGGACATCAGATAACAGAGGATTCACAAATATACTACTTAAGTACATCATTCAACAGACACAGAGAGCAAACACTGATATTAATTATTATTAAAGTATTTGTCCTGGGTGGGGGTCGAACCCTTGGACGACCCTGGTCGTACAGGATTGGATCATTGGATTTTGGATTAATGCTCTACTTCTCTTTGTCTATCCCGACACTGTGCATTTGAACCATATGTTATAGTTAAATATACCGCCATGTCGGTTCTGGTCCCTTACTCGCCTCTTACGACACCTGGTACAGAGGGAGGTACTATTCTACTCTGCCGGTACCTCTCGGTTTATTAGTTCGTGATGGACATTTAATCTCTTGCCACGAAATTAAATTTGAAACGTCACATATCTGACGTCTAATTTGTAAAAAAAGGTAAAAAAATATTCTTTATTATGGATTTTCAAATAAAAATAATATATTTATTAAATGTAAAGAAATATATATTTTTACACATTTAAAGAGAATGGAGCGTTTGGTGACTAATTCAACTTATATATTTTAATTCAGATTTTCATGATATCAGCTAAATCATAATGACCCGTCCTCATTTAAGTCTAGATCTTAACTAAGCCGCTTTTAGGTTGGGAAACAGCTAGGCGTATCGCGAAACGACGCTGTCACAGAAAAATGAACCTTAAAGTCATTAAAATAGGGACGAAGGGTCGATATGCTATCAGATGCGGCTTTAGTTCTGGCGGGCTTGCCAGGTGTTCACGGTGACTTCGTTCCATTGTATTTTATTTTTACTTTTTTTTTTTATAAACGAGTGTACGATCCTCTTGTTGGTCATAAGACTATTACTTGGGTGTTGCCATCCTCATTTATATTCATTTATTGCTTGAACATGGTGGATAAAATGCAATATAAATTAGAGTTTCATGTGACGCCTTGCGAGGGCGCTGCTATATTGCGTTAGAAGCAACTACTAGCTAGCTTGACTGATAATGGCCAACTTATTTAATCTAGTATCCAATTAAATTAACTACAAAAACCTAACATGTAATCGACAATAAAATTGATCACAATATTTGGATTTTTCAATAGATATTTACACAAAAACACAGCATTGATACATTGGTTATTTATCACAATTATCATCATCTTCATCATACCAGCCATAAAAAGTCCACTGTTTTACACAGGCCTCCCCAAGAAAAGGGGTATTTTGCCCATATTGCTGCACTGGGCATGCGTGTTGGCAATCGCTACCCATCCACGACCTGTACTTTTGAGTTGACTTTTTTGCATGGATATACCACCACCTGTCGGTTCTGGAACCGTAGTCGCATTTTACGACCCTGGTACAGGGAGAGGTACTATTCTACCCTACCGGTAGGTACCTCATGGCTAATGTACATGTCACATTTATGGTGGTAGAAACAAGTACGAGACAGGTACCTATGCAGACGACCTTTGTAAGAGGTCTTTCTGATGTGCAAGCAATTGAAAGCCACTGCTGGACGTAGGTTTCTCTAAGAAGGGAGGCAAAGGCCGCGCTTAGCAAGCGTGTTGGAAATTCCAGTGCTCAGCTTTAGCAACGGGGATGCTGCTGCCCACCCCAGTCCTGTGCATTTGAGCTGCACTGTTCCGAATGGATATACCGCCATCTGTTGGTTCTGGTACCTTACAGTACCTTACCAGTGGTGGACGTTTTTCCGCTGTTATGACGATGACGATGAATGTAAGGTTTGATTTTAATCCGTTTATCAGTTCTAGCTTACAAGTGAGACCTAAATCTATCACAAACATTTAATAGTATGTACTGTCTCTCCAGTGCCTCAATGCCGTGAGGTACCGGCAGAGTAGAATAGTACCGCCCCTGTGCCAGGTGTCGTAATAGGCAATAGATGGCGGTATATCCATCCGAAAACATTGCAGCTCTAATGCACTGGGCGCGGATGTACAGCAGCATCCCAGTCGTGAAAGCTGCTCTCTGCGATTGCCAACACGCTTGCCTAGCGCGGCAATTATGGGCAACATTCCCCCTTTCTTGAGGAGACCTATGTCCAGCAGTAGACTTCCAATGGCTGTAATAATTATATATTTTTTATAGTAGCATTATTAGTGTCATTTCCGTCAAAAGTCAATCAAGTCGTTCTGGAATTAATTCGGTTCAACCAAACTATAAAAATATGAATGAAACCATTTCTAGACAGTTTTTGTATGTCTGATAACGATTGGCTTAAGGTAACCAAAACATGTAAAATTTAAACACGAGATAGATAGATTTTAAAAGCCGGTCCAGCCGTCAATTAAAATCGGTTCATCAAGTTCAGTAGTTCATCCTGGACACACTGCGACACGAAACTTCTATGTATTATAAGCAGGCATGTTGACGGGCCCGATGGCACAGATGGTAGTGATCCTATCTTGTTAGCCAAAGGTGGTAAGTCCAATTCCCACCCAGAGCAAATTCTATGTCTGGGTGTTAAGTATATCTTTTTAAGAAGTATATGTGTGATTCGTGTGTTGTCTGGCGTCCGAAACACAAGTGCTTCAAGTGACTTACCTCGGAATCAGGTCAATTTAAGAGATGTTGCGGGAATTTATTTATTAATCTTTCACGGTAAAGGTATTTGGAGCTAGTCGCTCGGTTTTTGGCGGCGATTGCGTCCCGCTACGTCTACCATCGACGCTGGCGCCGCGCCGCGCGCGTTGTAACGCAAGAAAACTGTTGTAACATCCATGTCCTCGGCTCGCGGCTTATTTCTATTAGTTCGTTCTTATCCTTCGATCTGTGCAAACGCATTTTGTTCATAGTCCGCTATTTTGTTCCCAACACAAAACACATCGGTGAGTTGTAATAAATTTTATAATAATATCTAACTATGTTCAATTTTCACTTTCAAACCGATTACAATTATGCGCTAGTCGTATCTGATTGTTTTAATTATCAATTGTAATCTACATATAATTATTAAAAGTAATTTCATACTACCTCGTATATATATAAACAATATTGTGTCCATTTGCTTCTAATGCTCTAAGTGCTACCGGATACATTCTTGCTCAGCATTTTCGGGCATTTCTAAATGACATATGAATATAGGTGGACTTATATCTGACATTTTTTTTTGTAACTTGACTAGCAATTTATAATAATAATAATATACTCTTTATTGTTCATAAAAAATACGTAATATAATAAAATATAACAACTTAGAAATTATAACACAATTGGCGGCCCAGAACGATTTCTTAAAGGCAGCCTTTGGATGGGCATAAATGAAGATAATGTGATAGGGCAGTTTGATGTGTACTACAATTTCTTGAAAATAAAATAAAGCCAATTAAATTCTAATACGTCAATATAATGATAAAATTACCTATTATATTGTGAGTTCATACCACGGTAATTTCAGTTAAATTTGTTTGATTAGGCTATATTTTCTTCCAAAACTCTGACATTGTTTTAATTTTCAATCAAATTTAATTTTCTAAGCGCGTTGAATTAATTTCTGTAAACTTTTAAGATGTGTGTTAAAATCCTTACTAATACTATAAATCCGAAAGTAACTCTGTCTGTTACGCAACCACGCCTAAACCTCTGTACCTATTTAAATGAAATTTGATACACAGATAGTCTAAAGCATTAGAAAGGACACAGGCTACTTTTTCATTCGACAGAGGGGTAAAATGGGGGGATGAAAAGTTGTATGGAAGTATCGCTATTGATAGAGCTAGAAGCTTAAAACGTATTCGAAGTTTATATAATTTTAATTAAAAAGATATGGTGTCAAAGGAAACTACTGCATGCGGACGAAGTCGTGGGCACAGCTTGTATTTAAATAAAAATATTTTCGCTAAATGCATTTGAAAATATCAACAACACGTATACTTACTATTCCTTACTAATATTATTAATGCGAAAGTAACTCAGTCTGTCTGTTACGCTTTCCCGCTTAAACCTCTGAACCGATTTTGATGAAATTTAGCACAGACAATTTTTAGACCCTGGGAAAAGACAGGCTATTTTTCAATTTGAAATAAGGGTTTGTAAGGGGTCGAAAAGGGGGATGAAAAGTTGTATGGAAATATCGCTATCTTTAGAGCTAGAAACTTGAAACTTATTTTTCAGGCCACTGTTTATATTATATAAATAAACATGATATTTAAAGTTTATATAAGTTAAGGTAAAGAGGTATGGTACCCAAAAAAACTATACCACGCGGACGAAGTCGCGGGCACAGCTAGTATCAAATAAAAAATAATTCTGTATGTCTGTTACTTCTAATTCCTAAAAGTGCCGGACCGATTTCAACGGGATGTTCAGCTTGTTTTGAAGAGTAACTTGGGCTACTCTCTATATTAAATATTGAATTTCTTTTAATGAAACACCGTCGTCACGCTGTTTCAAGAAAAAAGGATTTGGTTACAAAAGTCAAAAATCATCCCTTATACCGCTACCGTCTGCGTATTTCAGAGAAGGCAAGAACGGGTACCGCAAATCTTGCATGATGATCAGTCAACCATGAATTAGTTGTGAAAATGTAAGTGATGTATCTTATGTAGAGTGCTGGTCTGATAAATTAGACACAGACCGAGCGAGGCTATATTTCTCTCACAAATTCAAGAATAGGCTTAAATATTTCCTATTCCCGCGGATTCGCTCGCGTTGTGTTCCGTAATGTTTCCGGAGGCCATCAGTGAATGTAACATTGTTGGTGTACCTTGCTACCAGCGATATAGTTTCTGTGTCAAAGTCGTCACATAAATTGACAACCATCTTGTCTTTGTTGCAGACATACGAAGTGATAAATCGACTGTCATATTTATATTATTTACATTGGTGTGAGGATACTGAGGTAATTACAGTAATTAACTTACGGCCTTCCAAACCCCCCCCTCACCCCCCCAACCTCTAATCAGTACTACGACACGAAACGACACGAATTATTCTCATGTATTTTTCCGCCGTGTTTTTTTGTATCCTTCAATTACTTATCGTATCTTGATTTAGTCAAGATGAGTTATGACGGGCCCGATGGCGCAGATGGTAATGATCCTGTTTTGTGCACCGAAGTTCGTAGGTTCGATTTCCACCCAGGGCAAATGTTTATATGATAATATTTATGTTTGTTTTGTGTCTGGGTGTTAAAATGTGTATGTATACTACTTAAGTATGTTATGTGGTTTCTCTGTTGCCTGGCGTCCGTAACACGCGTGCTTTAAGCGACATACCACGGAGTCAGGGCGATGTGTGAGACGTTGTGGGAATTTATTATTATTTATTTATTTATTATTATTATTCCTCAAATCAGTTTCGTATATTACACAAACAAACGTTACAGACACCTCACAATTTTGATGTCCGGGAACCGAACCGGCGACATTTGCGTCACATTTGATACTTAACCACCGGGATTACCAAACATGTGAACGCACAAATCTCTTTTACCATCTAGGTCACGAAGACATCTTATATCCTTGTATATATCTATATTATTGTAAAATCCATGATAGCACCAAAAAATCATTGTAACATGTTTAAAACGGACCACGGTGTCTGCGTCATGACTCGAATATATTAACTTTAATTGTTCATATTCGTTCGACCATACGTAGATAGTAGCGATCCTATCTTATAAGACAAGGGTCATGGGTTTGATCCCTACTCATGACAAACATTTATATCATAATAACACTTAATTGTCACAAAAAAATAGGACATTTTAGCGCTAGCTAGCTAATGATGATATTTGTGTTTGTTCTGTGTCTGGGTGTTGAATATGTAAACATTTTAGTAATATATAGCAAGGCGAACACTGCTGTATGGCGGTAGAAATAGGTGAGAGTGAGGTACCAAATGACGACCTTTTGTATGCGGTATACTTCATATCTTTAAGCGACTTACCTCGGAGTCAGGTTAATGTATAAGAACATATCCTGTAAATATTATTACATTACATAAAACATGATAGATGTCAATATCAGTGGGACACGTCCACTGTTGGACAGCCATCTGCCCAGTGGATAATAATTTCACTGCGTAGAGCGTCGTTTCGAGCAGATGCTGCTGCCCGTCCCTCTCTGTTAAGGATGTAGGCCATCTGCCAGTGCCGATACCAGCGCGTTGCCACCCTTGTGACTTGAGGATATTATGTCACATTAACCGGTAATTTCAGTGCGAACACTTCTGTTTGTAGAAAAGTGAGAGTGAGATACCAATGCTGGCGACCAAAGTTGCAACAACTTTGGTCGCCAGCATTGGTGTCTCACTCTTGGTATCTGAGACAGAGGCGGATTTTCTTCCTTGTGGAATGAAGATGCGCGGCCAACGTTCATTGAGCGTTCTTATGTCTTTTTGGCTTCAAAATCAAAGCAAGCGTAGGATTGTCGACACAAGCTTCCCTCAATAAATAATAATTCACATAACATCTCATACATTGATCTGACTTCGAGATAAGTCACTCAAAGCATATAGACGTCAGACAACAGAGGAATCACAAATATAATGCTCAAATACATATATTTAACACCCAGATACAGAACAAACACGAATATCATCACATATTTGTCGTGAGATCGACGTCGCTCGATATAGGATCACTAATACCTGTGCCGTCAAAAATGGGGAATTTGCCCGAAATTGCCGCGCTGGGCAGAATACTGCCCATCACTTAATTTAGTAATTATACAATATTACGCATCTATTATTAGCACTCGATAAGTTCAAGGATCGCATTTTGCTTGACTCTAGTATTGATTATTTCAGAAATCCTTTTGCTTTTAGACATTTATGTATATTTTAAAAACAATAACAATGAATGAGACGAGATAATTGCGAGCCATTACGAATAACAAGTCGCTTAGTTCAAAGGTTAAATGTATGTTAATGGTGATTTGTCGTATGTTGTTTTTTTGTATTTCGACTGCATATTTATTAAATAATAATAATAATAGGCAAGTCTTAACACCCACCGTATTGTCCGAAAGTTCTTACAAGATGATACTCAATCCCCCAATCATAATCCTGAAGTTCACTTGGCCTAAGCCCGTGAATTGTAGTTATATACCGAAACAGTCTCAGTGTTTGGAAAAATTGAGATCCAAAAATAACAATAAAAGTACTCTTTATTGTCATCATCATGCCAGCCATTAGAAGCCGACTGCTGAACATAGGCCTACCCAATAAAGGGGGAATTTGCCCATAATTTCCGCGCTGGGCAAGCGTGTTGGTAATGCAGAGCGCAGCTTTCGTGGCGGGGATACCCTCGCTTTGTGCATTGGAGCTACACTGTTTCGGATAGATATACCGTCATTTGTCTACTACATCTAGCTACGGTATTTCGGGTAACAATTCCGGTACCTCAGTACGCGGGAGGTAATCTTCTACTCTGCTATTTGATCTTTAAAATTACGTTTATCCCCGCCCTGCGTATTTGCTGGATTGCTTCGGATGGATATACCGCCATCTGTCGGTTCCGGTACCTCAGTTGTTTGTTACACCTAGTACAGGGGTGGTACTATTCTATTCTGCCGGTATCATACGGCCAAACTAATATGAATGTTTGGCAAATCATCCAATGACATGTATAATTACTAATATTATAAATCCGATATTAACTCAGTCTGTCTGTCTGTAACGCAATCACTCCTAAACTACTGAACAGATTTTAATGAAATTTGGTATACAGATAGTCTAAAACCTTAAATAGGGCATAGACTTTATACTTTTTCATTCGAGTTTCATTCATGAGAGTTGTAAGGGATCGATAGGGGGGATGAAAAGTTGTATGGAAGTATCGCTATTGTTAGAGTTAAAACATAAAACATATTATATTGGCTGTTGATTTGTATATATAAGTACAACATTCAAAGTTTATATAAGGTAAAATAAAAAGGTATGGTGCCAAAGAAACTACGCAACGCGGACGAACCACCGCCATCTACCGTAAACAGTTAAAATAAATGTTTGCATAGCATTGTACAACCGTAGAAGAGTTTGCGAAAAGTTGGCCAACACACGCGAACTCATCATCAGACAGACATACATATTATTACGTATATATAAATAAAAAAACATAATTAAAGCATCCGTGACTGCTTAGGTAATACTCTCAAGTGGGTCAGAAACTTGACTCAACGCGGTCCTTGAAAATTGTTTGGCAACGAACCGGCTCGCTGTGAAATTTTGAATGAATGTTGATTGCTAGTCTGTTAAGGGCTTGTCACCTGTCGCTTCATGTGACCTTGGCGGTTTGTAAATAAGGGATGTAATGTTGCATGCTGAATAATCGAAATCAACTTTAAGATGGGAAACCAAAATTGATGAGGTTTCTGTGCAATATGCAATTTTCTTGGTTAGAACTATTAGTCCCGGCTTCATACAGTTGTAATGAGAAGCAAAACTCTTATTGTCTTGTGGTTTATCCCTGAGAGATAGATATATAATATCGCGAATTTTATATCTTCCTCTCACGAACGTAATCTCCGTTCTTCTAATACTCTTTCGCTCTTAACTCCTTCTCATCACTCTAGTTTTTTGACAAACTCTTTTACAGTGACAGCTATACGACTTTGGCACGAGCTTCCGTTCAATATTAAGCAATCCCCAAACAAATGCATCCTGAAACGCTGTCTCCGTACTTTATTTACTGATGCTGCTTCTCTGACTTTATAACGCTATTTCTGATGTACGTTATTTTATGTATATATATACATATATATATATATATTTTTATATCATATTCATTATTGACTTAATTTATACAAATATGTATATATATATATTTTCTGTTTTGTGTAATGGTTGACTGGGAGATAATGCCATCTGGCATTAAGTCCGCCATTTGTACATTTAGTAATATTTTGTGGAATAAAGTTAAATAAAAAAAAATAAAAAAAATCCTTTAAAGTCGAAGTCAAATATACTTTATTCAAGTAGGCCCATTACAAGCGCTTTTATATCGTCAATGAAATAATAATAAAATAATTAATAATAACAACATTAATATTTCCAATAAGTGGATACGCATCACCATCATCATCATACCAGCCATTGAAAGTCCACTGCTGGGCATAGGCCTCTCCAAGAAAGGAGGATTTTTGCCCATAATTGCCGCGCGGGGCAAGCGTGACGGCAATCGTAGAGCGCAGCTATCGCGACGGGGATGCTCCTTCCCATACCCGCCCTGTTCATTTGAACAGCACTGTTTCTATACCGCTATTTGTCGGTTCTGGTACCTCAGTCGCCTCTCACGACACTAGGTGCAGTGGGATGTACTATGATATTCTGCCGGTACCTCACTGCATATGTATAAGTGTATATGCATAATTATAGAAAATAAAGGGGACCCTGGTGACCCAAGGGATCATAAAATCAAGGGATCATCTAACACATAGAAAAGTCATTAGACATATAGGAGATATTGCAAACCTTTTTATAGGGTCATTAGGTTCAGCCAGCGTTTGCATTTGCAAAAATATCTTTTAGGTTAAAGTTAGACCTTATACAAAAATCGTTTGCGTCTCACTCACTCTCACCAACATATTTCTACCGACAAACAATAGTTTTCACTATTCTATGTTCCAGCTTGAAGGGTGATAGAGGCATTGAAATTACTGGGTAATGTGACATAATATGTTCCAGTCCAGCCCGGTATTCTTGCTGTATAGGCTGCGGTGACGCTTACTGTCACGAGGACTGTGTGTTTGTTTGTCGACCTGGTGAAATAAAACAAAAAATAGTCTGGTGAAATAAATTCAAGGCTATCGGGATGAAGAGGACAAAATTACACTTTGTACTTGGACGAAGTAGCTTGCTTAATGACAATCACTTTCTAAAAGTAGAATATTTGTCCTAACCGTAACGTTGACTTAGTTAACACACATATGAACTTTCTAAATTTTATATAGTGAGTTCAAATATTAGCATTGACGGAAAGCGTCTTCATTTCGCGTCAGACATGACGCAATGTCCACCGTGTTACGTCAACAGATTGCAGATTATGAATTAGATTAGTCAAACACAGCGAAACTCTGTTGTCTAATCGGAATTTTTATCTGTTCGTTGGTTTGTCAAATTTGAGTTGGCAACATACAAAATCCTTCATTCATAACTATCTGGCGATGCGATGCAATGAGGATAAGGAATAGTTATTGTGAATTATCCCTAGGAGATAGACATACGGACTTTTTTCTAGACCTTTTCAAGTTGTTCAAAACTGTAGTACAGCCCCGAGGTACCGGCAGAGTAAAATAGTACCTTCTTCTGTACCAGTTGTGGTAAGAGGAGACTAAGGTACCAGAATCGACAGATAGCGGGATATCCAAGTGAAACAGTGTAGTTCAAATGCACAGGGCAGGGATGGGCAGCAACATATCCGTTGCGAAGCCACGCTCTGCGATTGCTAACACCCTTGCCTAGTGCGGAAATTATGGGCAAAGTTCCCCCTTTTGGGGAGGCGTATGTTAAACAATGGAAATTTTATGTCTGTGGTGATGGTTTTATTGATGTCAATAGGAAACTAGGCAGGATCATCATATCAGCTATAGAAAGTCCTCTATTGGACATTGGGCTCCCCTTGATAGGGAGATTTTGCCCATAATTGTCGCGCTGGGCAGGCGTGATGGCCCTCGCAGAACGCAGAAGAGATGGATATACTAGGCAGGATATTTTATTTAATATTGCAAACTATTGCATCACTTTGCTCTATCAAGCATGGAACAATAGCTGGCTTCCCATTCGAGAACGTCGCAAAATTCAAGTTCTAACCATACTATTTTCAATACTTTTTGATCCGTACGCACCAATTTACTCAAAGGACAGATTCCAATTCCTATCTTCCTCTCACGAACGTAATCTCCGTTCTTCTAATACTCTCTCGCTCTTAACTCCTTCTCATCGCTCTAGTTTTTTGACAAACTCTTTTACAGTGACAGCTATACGACTGTGGCACGAGCTTCCGTTGAATATTAAGCAATCCCCAAACTAATTTGTCCTGAAACGCTGTCTCCGTACTTTATTTACTGATGCTGCTTCTCTGACTTTATAACCCTATTTCTGATGTATGTCATTTTATGTATGTATGTACATATATATATATATATATATATATATTTCAGTTTTGTGTAATGGTTGACTGGGAGATAATGCCATCTGGCATTAAGTCCGCCATTTGTACATTTTGTAACATATTGTGCAATAAAGTTAAATAAAAAAAATAAAATAAAATAAAACAATCAATGTTAGACTGGCATTAGCGTTGTACTTCGATCCTTTATCTATGATCAGAAGCAATGGCGCATTGTAGGTTCGATGCCCGCTCAGGTAATATTCTTTATTCAAGCAGGACCCTTCGCACTTTCTAATCGTCAAAAATAGGAAATAGAACAATTTCAATTCTGAAATATTTAGCACTAAATTATATTTTATTCATTACATCAGTATAATGACCCGACAGGATCGTGAGAAACATCTAACATTTAAATCAGGCCCTACCTTAAACTAGTCTGCCGGCACCAGACGGGTCTTAAAACTAAGTTTAATGCAGCTTCATTACATAAGCCACAAGAAATGAACCTCCAAGGAAAAACTGGTGGTGAAAAAGGCTCTATCAATACTAAATAGTGAGTGTTAATGGAACCCCCACCTGCGTCGGCGTTAACAAACCGTTGTCTTAAAGCTAGGTTCGAGCAATAGGCTCGTTGACTAAATTGCAAACTCGTTATTACGTCACTCAAGTATCAGATTGACGATAAAACGATAATATTTCCAAGAAAATACACGTATTTGTTCTATATTTCTAGGATTTCAAAAGCAAATTTAAAATATGCTTGAAACACCTGAGCTGTCATGGCGCTGTGTGGTGACGTCTTCCCTTCTGAAACTGCATACTGTGACAAGTTGTGGATCGTGTTTTCTACTGTTATAGTTTATTTTCTCAAATTGAAATGAATTCGTCGTTCTACAAATACTGTGTAGTTCCTCAGCGTAAAAGCACAAATATAAAAACGCCAAATAAATTATTTATGAATGTGCCCAAAAATTTCTATAGCATAACAACGTTAATTTTTGGTAAATTGGTGTTGTTAGCTTTTGAATTTCCATGACGAAATTATACACAAGGAACTTAGAAAGAAGAAGAAGAAGAAATGCAAATTCACGGTATTCAATAACGTTTAATTCCTCAGATTTAGTTCGTACGACAGATGTCAAAAACAATGTTTTGTAAGGAGTGACGTAAGACGTTCTGATTGGTGTTCAATATCACGTGACCGAGTGACTAATTTTAGTGAGTTTAAAATCTAAAAATATAAATAATCTCTAATTGTTTTAATAAATAAAAATTATTTATTATTATTTGCGAAGCATGATTAATCAATACGAACATTTATCTATCGGATTTGGTCATAGTGGAAACAAGCCAATTCAATCCCAGGCAGTTTGACCATTAATATAATCTTTAACACTATAATATGATTTAAAAATAAGCCTACTATATATGTTAATTTTAAATGTATTAATCGGTAAGCCTAAAATATGCTGGCTGGTATTTTATTGTAAAATCTTAAGCAGTTGCCTTTAAGTGAATTGTTGTTTTTATGGAGCCGTGTGGAGCCATTTAGTTTTGACTTTACATCTGGTACTGGGAAACACTCCACTACCCCACAGTTTGCAGATACAACATCGCACCAGCGAACATAACACGCTTGCTTATGCGAATATAACAAACGCGCAGTGGTCCAATTACACAATTTGTGGCAAAAATGTTGTATTGCGTGATGTCGGCGCGAGTTCGTTCACTCATCCTTGACACAGTGACCTTCACTGTTCCGAGCGGCGACGCCGCGCGCTTGGGGGGGATGTAACGTGGGCGCGAGAAGTGGGGGGCGATACGATGCGTTTTGTCATCACAATCTTGTTTTACTTGTTTATGACCAGATAAGTTTTCCTTGCGCGTTTCCTCCGCTTTCACTTTTTACCGCGCTCCATTGGGAACTCACCGGTACCCTGGGTGAAGTGACGCTTCTTCCCGTTCTCAACTGCTGAAGTGAAATGTAATTTAGCAAATGGGTCCTTTATATTTATCATAGACTAGCTGTTGTAACTTCGTTTGCGTGGAATAGGGCAGCAAATTTTACTCAAAACCTATACTTTTCGCTCGTTTTTACCACATTTTCGTTTGATGCTCCGCTCTTATTAATCGTAGCGTAATATAATGTGGCCTACGTTACTCCATATTACATAAGCTATCTGCTAATATAAATCTTGTCCAAATCGGTCCAGCCGTTCCAGAAATTAGCCAGAACAAACAGACACAAAAATTAAAAAAATATATATTTTGGTATGTGTACCGTATTCAAATTCATATAGAAAGCGGTCATTCTAATATTACTAACAAACACTCCAATTTTATTTATATGTATAGATATAGTTTTCTTCGATTATCGTTTATTCTATTACCGTTTATCGTTTTCAATACTTCGTGTTTAGGAGCCGGGATAATTTCATAGAAATCGGATTATTTTTTTTATATTTTCCATACAAAGTATGTACCCTATTTTACTACCCCTGGGGTTGATTTTCTGTTATTTATATTTTGGAGCTCGCATAATATATTTATGAATAAAGGAGAAGAATATTTAAAAGTACCAAGAATAAACGAGCGTGTATGAAAGGACTAATGCGAGTAAGGGAAGCGAGAGAGGTATGCCAAGATCGTAACAAGTTGAGATCCATAGTCTCTGTCTACCGCGGTGGGACACAGGCGTTATGTGATATGTGTGTATGTATTCGGAATATTTTCCGTTAATACTTTCAACCTCTATATCGCACCCTTAAGGAAAGAATTTCGATATACCATAAACACTTATTGAATTAAATGTTATTAAGCACATGAATTTCGAGGTTTATTCAAATACTAACCAATTTAAAGATTTTTCATCATCATACCAGCCATTTGAAGTCCACTGCTTGACATAGGCCTCCCTAAGTTGGGGTGATTCTTGCCCACAAGTATCACGCTGGACAGGCGTTGTGGCAATCGCAGGGCGCAACTCGCGAGGATATTGCTGTCCAAACTCACCCTGTAGCATTTAAACTGCGTTGTTTCGAATATACCGCCATCTGTCGGTGACAGTACCTCAGTCGCATCTTATGACAGGTTCAGAGAGAGGTACTATTCTACTCCGCCGGTACCCGACGGTTATATAGCAATGGTTTTGGGTAATTCGTTTATCTTTTGTCTCTTTACTTAAGCCATATATTTATGGAAACGGATGTTGTTCAAACATTTGTTGTATACACATTGACGTAATGATAATTAATATTTGCCAATGATTAACCTTTCAAAATGGCCGGTTGGTGAAATTATGTACTTTGCACTCACGATTTAAATACGGGGTCGTCCAGCGGTCGAATTCATAAATACAAATCCTATAAAACGCGAAAGTTGGGACAGTTTAAAGGTGGTTGGTATGGAAGTTCGTCACTCTTTTTTTTGCCGGATATTTCATTTTTTTTTTGCAATAATTCAAAGTTCAATGTTTAGGTTAAATTTGATAGATGTCATTATTATCATCGTCATGCCAGCCATTGGAAGTCCACGGCTGGATGTATGCCTCTCCATGAAAGGAAGATTTTTGCCCAAATTGACACCACCCTTGCCCAGCGTGGTGGCAACCGCAGAGAACAGCTCGCGCGACTGTGCGTTTGACCTACACTGTTTCGGATGGATATACCGCTACCTGTCGCAATTATGGGCAAAATTCCCCCTTTCTTGGCGAGGCCTATATTCAGTATTGGACTTTTAAAGGCAGTAATGATGGTGATATGCGGCCTGCATCCAGCGGGACCTTGGGGTCTAGTCGCGTATCCACCTAGTGGGTTGACGTCCTACGGTGTAGTTGACTCCGAGAATTGTCTTCAGCCATTTTGATATTCTCACTGATTTTGATGTTGAATATATAAGTAGGATTATATTAATTTCTCCAACATTAAAGTACAGTCTTACTACTCGAGTCAAAGTTACCCTTCAGGGTCCAAGTAACACGCACGTATTGTAATGTCTTTTCAATGTATACCATCTATAAGAATCTTTTATTTTTACGGGAGTAACTCTGTTGCCCCTTGTCAGCCAAGATATCGTGCCGATTCTATAGAGATAAAAAGTAACTTATGTGTAACTACAGATTTTCATTTATCTTTATGCCAGTTCTGGCTTGAAAGAATAACATACATACATTCACACAGCCATCGATTGTTGCATCTACTCATAGCTGCTTCTTCCACAGACCCTGACATGGCGTCTGAGGGTTTCTCCGCTCAGGATTTGGACGGGATGGAAGACAGGATCGCGGCCACTTTCTCCGGTGTCCAGCTGCTGGTGACAGGAGGGACCGGCTTCATGGGGAAGGTCCTCATCGAGAAACTGCTCAGGTATGACCTCAGGATTCTCAGTTATTCTCAATGGCGTGGGAAGGTTGGTGATAAAATCAAACTCATATGTATACTAATATTATAAAGAAGAGTTTGTTTCTTAGTTTGAACGTGCAAATCTCAGAAACCGCTGGTCCGATTAAAAAAAATATTCCAATGTTGGATAGTCCTTTATCGAGGAAAGCTTCCATATCCATGAAAGTCACTATTCCACGCGTACAAAGTGCCGGGCACTGCTTTTTTTTATTAGAACAGATCGACAAACAAACATACAGTTCGCGTGATAGTAAGTGTCCCTGTGCTGGACAAGCGTGTTGCTGCTGCTGCCCATCACCGCCTGCATTTGAGCTACACTGTTTCGGATGGGCATACAGCCATCTATCGGTTCTAGTGCCTTAGTCACATCTTACGATACCTAATACAGGGGGAGGTACTATTTTTATCTATCGGTGCCCCACAGCTATATACCTGCAGCCTATAGACGCTCGTAATATCACAAAGATATCACTAACGCGTTGCCAACCTTGTGACTTGAGAATATTATGCCACAGTACCCAGTACCAATACCAATACCCGGAACAGAATGGGCACGCTGCTATTTGGCGGTAGAAATAGGTGAGGTTGAGGTACCAATGCATGATATTGTATGAGGTCTACCTAATCTAAACTGCTCGTGTCTTAAAATGTAACAATTGGTTTAATGTGTCTCTGAATACGGATAACAATTATAATAAAGATCTGTTGATGTTGATGAACGTTTGTGTGTGTTTACAGGAAGTGTCCGGACATCGGACAGATTTATCTGTTGGTGAGAACAAAGAAGGGGAAGAACCCTAAACAACGACTTGAAGAGATCTTCAACGGAGAGGTGAGTCAGCGTAATAATTTTACATACCGGTACCGGCAGAGTAGAATAGTACCTTCCCCTGTACCGCATGTCGTAAGAGATGACTGAGGTACCAGAACCGACAGATGGCTGTATATCCATTCGAGACAGTGTACTGCAAATGCATAAGGTGTTAATGGGAATCAGCTTTCCCGTCGCGAAAGCTGCGCTCTGCGATTGCCAACACGCTTGCCCAACGCAGCAATTATGGACGATATTCCCACTTCCTAGAGTGGGCCTTTGTCAGTGGACATCCAATGGCTGCAGTGATGATGATGCACTCGAATTGCATAGTTTCGGATGGATATACCGCCGTCTGTCGGTTCTGGTAACTTAGTCGCTCTGCCGACACCTGGTGCAGTGGGGGGTACTATTCTACTCAGCCACATGACAAAATGCCGATCATAATATTCTTAAATATGTATACTGAATATGTTCACACAGCAACAGACTAACCTACCCAATTTTATCAAAACTTCACAAGCGATATTGATCGATAAAAGCGAGCCTTTCAGTTCAAAATTGACTGTTAATTCAATAATAATAATATTTATTGGACAACAATATCTCTATATCTAAAACAATAATATCTATATACAAGAACATCAGAAGAAAGGAAATTAAAAATAGAAAGAGAACGAGCAGATCTCACTTCAAGGGGGAGCACATTCCACAAACGAACAGCTTGAACTGTAAAGGATTTGCTATAGAAGCGTGTGGAATGCGGAGGCATTTTGAGTGATGAATTCTCTAACAATCTTTGGAATTTTTCATGGCTGTCCTAGAAGAACACAAAGCGATTTTTAAGATAAGTAGTAGGGAAAGGACAGAACAATAGCTTGTATAGCAAAGAGACGACATGAGCGTTCCTGCGAAGTCGAATAGGTAGCCATTTGAGCTGAGTACGAAAGTTGGACACATGATCAAACTTACGTAAACCGAAAATGAATCTTATACAGAAGTTTTGAAGACGCTCAAGCTTTTCAAATAGATCCTCTGTAAGGTCTAGATAACTGGCATCGGCATAATCAAGGACTGGTAGAAGTAGGGATTGAGTAAGAGCTATTTAGGAATCGTGGTATTTACTGGCTAATGTGGCATAATAAATTAAGTTACAAAGTTGGCAACGCGTTAGTGATATCCTTGTGTTAATCATCATCATCATCATTATACCAGCCATTGAAAGTCCACTGCTGGACGAAGGCCTCCCCAACAAAGGGGGAATTTTGCATATAATTGCCGCGCTGGGCAAGCGTGTTGTCAATCGCAGAGCGCAGCTTTCGCGGCGGGGAAGCTGCTGCTGCCTGGTATAGGGGGAGGTACTATTCTACTCTACCGGTACCTCACGGCACCAGTCTTATTACGAGTGTGTTTAGGCTGCAGTGACGCTTACTATCACGTGGACTTGTTTGTCCACATAGTATAATAAAAAATAAATAATTGGCAGATTTGGGCATTTTTTGCTTACCATACGTAACACATTGGACTATCTTTAATTACTTGTACGTCGCAATCACTCTGCGGCCATTTAATAATCATAATTAACTTAGTGTTTTGTAATAAAAGATCTGTCTAGACTTGTTGAAAACTAAGCTATCTTTCTAGATCGTAATTATATGTAATGAAATTAGAACGTAGCTGTTATAAAAATTTTATTACCATCAATTTATTACATCCGTCATAAACACATTAACGTGGTTAACATTCCGGGTTTCGCTTGCTTGTCTTTACAAGCCGAAAGGCGAGAGGTTCCGGCAGTACACTATTGGAGTGGTCCTATCTTATGCGCCAGGGTCGTGGGTTTGATCCCCACCAAGGACAAATATTAATATGATGATATTTATATTTGGCCTGTGTCTGGGTTTTAAAAATAAGTATTCAAATATTATTTTTGTATTTATTCTGAATAAATTTTCTTATATTCATAACACGAGTGCTCTAGGCGACTGACCACGTAGTCAGGTCAATATGTGAGATGTTGTGCGAATATCAAAACAAAAAAATATCAACACTTAAGTTTTTTGGTCTTGGGTGGGGATCGAACCCACAACCCTTGGCATATAAGATAGGATCACCACCATCTGCGCCATCGGGCCCATCAAATGTTAAACATTTTCCTAAAAAAAACAAAATGGCCGCCACGTTTCTTAAGGTATAAGGTATTCAGGTATGCGTTGCACTGGTCAACTATGAAATGTGCAACCCGTTTCTAGTGAATTCCTTCTTATGTAACAGAAATCTTGCTCAAGACAAGGACTTGTATTTCCCAGTTGTGCTTCGCTCAATACACAGCATTTAATCTAAGAGATACCTCATACATTGGTCTACATTAAAATTGCTACATATTATTTTTATATTATGTATAACCAAATGTCCCTGCGAACGTTTAGCCAATTAATTAATGTAAAATTACTAAAATCAATATAAAATATATAGGGGTTGGTGATAGAAGGGTCGAAATTTATGGTTGTATGTGTTTTTTAATGCAACATAAAAAAAAATTACCGAAATAATAAAAAAAAATGTTAGAGTAGGATAACCCCTACCACTTAGGGGTATGAAAAATAGATAGTTGCCGATTCTCTGATCTACAGAATACGCATATAAAAGCCGTTTTAGAGGAGTCAGACGTCTCTGTCTAACTTTATACATATATTATGGAATATATATACATATATTTTAATAAATCCCCACAACATTTCATATATTAACCTGATTCCTAAAAGATATAATCGCTAAAAGCACTTGTGTTACGGACATCAGACAACAGAGGAATCACAAATATACTTCTTAAAATACATATATTTAGCACCCAGACACAGAACGAAACATAAATGTCATCATAGAAACATTTGTCCTGGATGGGGATCGAACCCACGACCTTTGGCGCACAAGACAGGATCACTACCATCTGTGCCATCGGAGGCGAAATACTCCGGGCTTTAGAGCGGTCAAGTTTGACCGCTCGAACTAAGGCCATTACATCGCTTTTGTACGTGCCAAGGTCTGCTATTTGTCGGTTACATAACCGAATCCAAACTTACGACACAGTGTCTCCGTCAAGTAACTGCAAAAAGTATTTAAAATGTTTCTTCACTAGAGATTCCTCAATGTTAAAAATGTTTTTTGTGACCGAGTCTATCAACTTGCATACAGTCCGCGTGATAGTGAGCGTCACCGCAGCCTATACACGCTCGTATCATCACATATATAGGTATATATCACGAGCGTATTGCCAACCTCTAGCCGTGAGGTACCAGCAGAATAGAGTAGTACCTCCCCCTGTAACAGGTGTCGTAAGAGGCGACTAAGGTACCAGAATTGACAGATGGCGGTATATCCATGCAAAAAGTCAGCTCAAATGTACAGGGCGGGGATGGGCAGCTTCCTTGTCACAAAAGCTGCGCTCTGCGATTGCCAACGCGCTTGCCTAGCGCGGCAATTATGGGCAACATACCCTCTTTCTTGGGGAGGCCTATTTCCAACAGTGGACTTTAATGGCTGGTATGATTGTCAACTTTGTGATTTGAAGATATTATGTCACATTATCGAGTAATTTCCGGTAAGTCGTGAGGCACCGGCATAGAATGATAGTACCTTCCTCTTTACCGGATATCGTAAGAGGCGATTAAGGTATTAGTACCGACAGATGGCGGTATATCCATCCGAGGCAGTGTAGCTCAAATGCAAAAGTTGGGGATGGGCAGCAAATTCCACGTCGCGACGGCTGCGCTTTGCAATTGGCAACACGCTTGCCTAGCGCGGCAATTTATGTGCACAATACCCCCTGTTTGGAGGGGCCTGTGTCCAGAAGGGGTCTTCCAATGGCTGTAATGATGATGATGATGAGATTTGTGATGTCAGGTGACAACAGTCGTGTAATCGACCGTTCTTATCACAATGGAGAGTAAGTTATAGCTAATAATTATTTTATACTGACTTAAGGTTCACTTTAAAACTGCGTTCTAGTGTATACCGGGCGGAGGTTTCGCAACTGGGCGGTTGTGACAGACCTGTTTACTATACTATTGCGGGCAACCTCCGCTTGCTTATTGGTCTGTGAAATGTGTTTGGAGAAACCGATACATTCCCACAACATAAAATCACATACATTGACCTGATTCCGTAGTAAGTCACTTAAAACACTTATGTTACGGACATCAGACAACACACGAATCACACATATACTACTAAAATTAATATATTTATTACCCAGACACAGAAAAAATGTAAATATCATCATATAAATATTTGTCCTGGGTGGGGTTCGAACCCACAACCTTTGTTGCATAAGACAGGATCACTACCATCTGCGCCATCATACGCGACTTTACATGCATACAATCATCTCGCTATCTGTCATCTGTCTCGCTTCCCTCACTCGCATTAGTCCTTTCATGCACGCTCGTTTATTCTTGGTACTTCTGACCTGGCCCTTCTTTAATACCTCTTCTACCTGGTTAAGGTGTGTTATAAATACTAATATTTTATAATAATAATAATAATAAAATCGCGAAATATCTCATACATTAATCTGATTTCGAAATGTGTCGCAAAAAGCGCTTGTGTTACGGATATCAGACAACAGAGGAATCACAAATATAATATGCTACCAGTGCCCCGCGGTTTTACCCGCGTTAAGTGGCAAAACTATCATACTAACTTTGCACACCCCTTTCTGCCCCTTAAATGATCGTTTTCGAATTAAATTACACCAGTTTCATGACATGCATTGAAGAATCTTTATACTGTATTTTATTCGGGTGACTTCCAAAACAGCAAAGTTTCACACAAACGTGGCATTCCCGTTTTACCTCTTTAGGGGGTGAACTTTCAAAAGTTCTTTCTTATTCATCCCTTCCGTTAAAAAAGGAACCCTTGTGTAATATTTCAAGATTCTAACCCTTATAGTTTAGGCTTTGCTTCGATATGTCAGTCAGTCTCCTTTGATACATCGTCATCATCATAACAGCCGTAAAACATCCACTGCTGGACATAGGCCTCCCCAAAGAAGGTGGTGTTTGCCCATAATTGCCACGCTGAGCAAGCGTAGTGACAATTGCAGAGCGTAGCTTCGCGACGATAATGCTGCCGCCCATTTCCACCCAGCTGCATTTAAGCTATACTGCTTCGGATGGATAAACCGCCATCTGTCGGTTCTGGTACCTCAGTCGTCTCTTGTAACACTTGCTATAGGGGGAGGTACTATTTTAACCACTTTACTTATATATATACAGATTCTTAAATACATATTTGACATAAACACCAAATATTCATCTTGCAAATGTTTGTCTACGGGGATAGAGTCCGCGGCTCTTGGCGGACAAGATGGGACACTGATTGCGCCACCGGGCTCGACAAAAGGTTTAGTAATATGACATTATGAAAGCCCTTTAGCGCTAACGAAAATTTCATCACGGATTCTTGCTAATCACGTAACAAGAGTTCAGATGTATCTGGAACATCGTAACAAAATAAACAACGGTTCTAACAACGTCTAACAGAATAGACAGCGTCTGACAGAATATTTAAACCTTACACTATAATAATAATAATCTACTCTTTATTGTACACTAACGAAAACAACACAAGAACATCACAAAAACATGGAATACAAGAGGCGGCCTTATCGCTTAATGCAATTTTTTACAGGCGACCTTTGGATAGAAATAATGTTAAAGCTGGTGAAAGTTTGAGGTGTGTTTAGTACAACAATCATACATACATATAAATATTTATATAAATATACACACATACATTCAAATACATATAAAGGATATAGTAACAGAACAAGGGAAATCAAAGCGACAAATAATACTCCTTCACCATTCTCTTAAAAATAGGAAGAGAACGAGCAGATCTCACTTCAAGGGGAGCGCATTCCACAAACGAACGGCTTGAACTGTTAAGGATTTGCTACACAATTATATTTTCTAATATGTACGCGTCCTAGCGGGCCTGATGGCGCAGAATTTGTGCGCTTGTATCATGCACAAAGGTCGGGGTTCGATCCCACCCAGAACAAATATTTATATGATCTTTGTTCTGTGTCTCATGCCACTACTGGACATCTCTAAGATCGGATGGTTTTTGCCTAAAATTGCCGCGCTGGGCAAACGTGTTGAAATAAGGAATTGCTGGAATTATAAGTAAATTAAGAATCCAGCAATTCCTAAAAAAAACAGTTTAAGTATTCACCTAGTTAATATTATTTATCAATAAATCGAACTAAAAAGTGAGAAAAAAAATTAAAAATTACCAGGTGTCGTAAGAGGCGACTAAGGTACCAGTATAAGGTACCAGGTGGAGGTATATCTATCCAAGATAGTGCAGCTCAAATGCACACTTTTTTCTAGCGCGACAATTATGGGTAAAGTTCCCCCTTTCTTGAGGAGGCCTATGTTCAGCAGTGGACTTCCAATCGCTGTAATAATGATAATGATAATTTCGTTTAACCGTTCTCAAGATGGACAAAGCGTCAAAAAACATATGATGTTATTTTTTTCCTTGCATCAACCGTTCTCAAGAATATCAAGAGATGTAATGTGATTCCTTTTTGTTTCCAGTTATTCGAGAAACTCCGCACCATGAGGGGAGGGGTGGAGCCACTCCTGGAGAAAGTGACCATCATCGGCGGTGATGTCAGCGCCCCGGACCTGGCCATGAGTCTGGAGGATCGGCAGAAGATTATTGACGAGGTGGACATAGTCATCCACGCTGCTGCTACGATTAGGTGAGAGCATATGCATGAGATAAGTAATGGATAGTCATGCCGGTAGTCCCCCTGTACCAAGTGTCGTAAGAGGCGACTAAGGTACCAGAACCGACAGGGGGCGTTATATCCATTCGAAACAGTGCAGCTCAAATACATATGGCATCCTCATCACGAAAGCTGCGCTCTGCGATTGGCATCATGCTTGGCCAGTTCGGTATTTATGGTTAAGAAGCCTCCTTTGTTAGGGAGGCCTATGTTCAGCAACGAACTTACTGGCTGGTATGATGATAATGATTATGATAGATTCTTTAGTAAACAATCACTCTCCGTTGAGTATTGAAGATGATCTATCATACCAGCCATTGGAAGTCTACTGCCTCCCAATGCCTCTTCAAGAAAGGAGGTTTTTTGCCCGTAATTGCCGCGATGGGCAAACGAGTTGGCAATCACGGTGAAGATTACAGTGATGCTATTTCTTTTATAGATTCGACGAAGAACTGAAGAAAGCGGTGTTGTTGAATGTGAGAGGAACGAAGCTGATTGTTGAACTCGCGAAGGAATGTAAGAAGCTCAAGGTAAGTTCACATTTATATACAAAATGTAGAAAAGGTATAACCTCAATCGATTATAATAACTTTTGCATCGAGTTTGATGAATAGAATGTTGTTTGTAAAATACATGAGAGAACTAAATTACAAGTAGGCCGATTACAAGCACTTTGGAATCGTCAAAAGAAAATAAATTGAACAATTTAAATTCTAAAATATGAAGTACTAAAGTATAAAATTATATTTATAATACTGATGACTCTGATGGTCCGACGATACATTAGAGATATCGAACATTTAAATTAGGCCTATATTATATTAGTCTGCTGGCACCAGCCGGGTCTTAAAACAATATTTAATGCTGGTTCTGATATGACGCGAAAGCTGCGCTTTGCGATTGCCACCACGTTCGCCCAGCCCGTTTATTATAGGCACAATTCCCTCTTTCCTGGGGAGACCTGTGTCTAGCAGTGGACTTCTATTGGCTGATATAGTCGTGTCTGGTCAATGTATGTGATATTATGTAAATTATTATTAAAAAAACAACACCATTTAACCGTGATGTATAAATATATATTCCAGCTCTTCATCCACATCTCGACAGCATACTGCCACCTGCACGAGAAGCTGCTAGAAGAGAAGCCGTATCCCCCGCCTGCAGATCCGCACCAGATCATCCAGGCGGTGGAGTGGATGGACGAGGAGACAATTGCTTCTCTCACTCCTAAGTAATTACATTTCTATTTCGGGTTTGACTTTTTGATAGTTATCTGTTTAAAAATAATGGAATCGTTTCAATGTAATCTATGACTCAAGAACAACAGCAACGAAGTCTTTATTTCTCGTTTTGTTATATTTGTAATTCAGGTACGAAATCGGAAAAGTTAAAAGAAATAAGCAGAAGTTAGAAATGAGGCAGACCTTTTACAAAGGTCGTGTGCATCGGTACCTTACTCTCACCTATTTCTACCGCCAAATAGCAGTGTTCGCATTGCTATGTTCCAGTTTGAAGGATGAGAGTGGCAGTGATATCAATGGGTATATGTGACATTGTATCTTCAGTCCTCAGGGTAGGCGACACACTAATGATATCTTTGTGATGACACGAGCGTGTAAAGGCTGTAGTCACGATTACCGTCAAGCGGACCGTTTCGTTTGCTGACTTTATAATTAAAAAAAAAACTTAGGATTAAAGTTCCCACGGTAATGCGATCGATTGGATACAACGTTTCTAGCCTTCGGGGCAGACATGAAAATATCCGCCCGTCCCGACTTCGCCCACCCTTAGGAAGTCGGTTCTAAGGGTAGGCAAGGTTGTGGCAAGCGGATAGTTATCACTAAAAAAATTAACGCGAATTAGAACATCATAATCAAAAAACAATGAGAGTTGGTAGAAGTGGCCATAATTGAAATCATCGCACCCAGATACTTTTGCCTCTACAGTACACACACATGTTAAAAACATTTTAAATACAACATAACTTTTATTACAGACTTCTAAACAAACTGCCCAACTCGTACGCGTTCACGAAGGCTCTTGGGGAGGCTTTGGTGGTGGAGGCCATGGACCATATTCCTGCTATGATCCTGCGACCATCTATCGGTGAGAAACCCTATTTTTACACGCTTTATATTAGGTTCAGTTGTATGTATGTATGTTTGTAACCGATTCATTCGAAGTTGATTTTGACTCACTTTGGACGGACAGATTTAATTGAAACTTTGTGTACATATTAAGGATCGGTGCCAATACAATATTTCGATAAGATTATCTCATTATTCTAATAAGAATCCCCAGGATGAAAGAAATCACTCTGTGTAAGACAAATAGTAGACTCAAGACGTGAGCACTCGGGTGTGTGTCACCTATACTGGCGCAGGACATACCGCCACCTGTTGGTGTCGCTACTGTAGTGGCCTCGTACGACACCTGGTACAAATAGAGGTACTATTCAAACTAGCCGGTACCCTCTGCATGTATTTTTACACCTATATAACTAGTTTGATGAATTAATATGACGACGGACGGACGAAATTCGTCCAGGCGACTACTTATAGCGTCGTGACGAAAATTGTTAATAAAATAAGTAATAATAATAATATTTCCAATAAGGAAGCATATTTATATATAATACAGATAACCCTGATAACCCAAGGGTACATAAAAGACAACTAACACAGTCAATTTCATAAGCCAGCATGACAATTTGACTAATACATGAGAGGTTTTACCAAAATTTAGCAAATCAAATCTTGTAAAACCTCTTGTAATAGCTGTGAGGTACCGGTAGCCGTGAGGTACCGGCAGAGTAGAATAGTACCTCCCCCTGTACCAGGTGTCGTAAGAGGCGACTAAAGAAACCGGAACCAAATGCGTAGGGCGGGGATTGGCAGCAGCATCCCCGTCGCTGCGCTCTACGCTCGCTTACCCAGCGCGGCAATTATTTATGGGTGAAGTTCCCCCTTTCTTAGGAAGGCCTATGTAGCCAGGCCAGCAGTAGACTTCCAATGGCTGGTGTGGATCTCGTTCTTTTTCTCTCTTATTGATTTTTGACTTTCGCTTTTTGTATTACAGTGATCCCGATCTGGCAGGACCCTGTGCCAGGGTGGACCGATAATATTAATGGACCAACAGGTCTACTCATTGGTAAGTCACTTTGAGAACTTATAGGTTTCTTATTGTATTTTGGCTGTACATTGCGGGTAGGGCATTTGGTTCGCAGAACCGATGACCGATGAAGTCTTAAGGTTCTGGAATGGAGACCACGTACCGGCAAGCGCAGCGTAGGGCGTCCACCTGCGAGATGGACAGACGATCTGACTAAAACCGCAGGACTGCGCTGGACACAGGCCGCATACAACCGAACCTATTGGAGATTACTTGGGGAGGCCTATGTCCAGCAGTGGGCGTCTTGTGGCTGATGATGAATGCGGTTATGGTTCCTGCGCTGATGTAAGTGAGTGTTTGGTATGACAGAAAAGGAGTTGAAGTAAGATCCACTCGGTAAGGTCTATGCATTTGCCGAGTGAAACCTTGGGACAAGTTTAGAAACAGTGCGATAAAGGAGAAACAAACATTTATATAGATGAGGTAGACCTTATACAAAAGGTCGTCTGCATTGATACCTGCCTTACCTTAAGGATGAGAGAGGCAGTGAAATTACTGAGTAATGTGGCATAATATCTTCAAGTCACGGAAGTGGCAACGCGTCAGTGATATCCTTGTGGTATCGCGTGTGTCTATAAGCTGCAGTCTCGTTGACTATCATGCGGGCTGTATGCTTGTTTGTCGACCTGGTCTAATAATAATACAAAAGAGACATTTGTGATGTTTTGTTTATGGTCGTTAGATTTAAGTAGTATATTTGTGATTTCTCTGTTGTCTGATGTCAGTAACACGAGTGACTTATCAGGTCAATGTATGAGATGTTGTGGGAATCAATAAATATAATTAAAATTTCATATTCCTCCGTTCACGCAATTTTCTTGAAAGAGAATTAAACTTTTTTACTTCAAGTGTTAATGTGTAGATAATACTAATTGAATCGTATTTACCAAAAGGTGCGGGAAAAGGCGTCATCCGAACCATGTACTGCAAGAGCAACAGCTACGCCGACTACCTGCCCGTGGATGTCTTTATCAATGGCATTATGATCGTCACCTGGAACTACCTGAAGTATGGGTGAGTACAGAGAATTCCGTATAAGACTATTAGATGGTGAATTATGATCATCATCATCATATCAGCCGTTGTACTCCTAAAGGTAGGGGGGATTTTGCCCTCCATAATTGTTGTGCTGGGCATGTGGCAATTGCAGCTCTGTCGCAACCGACACCGCCACCTGTGGATTCTATTTGTCAAGTCTTGCGACACCTATTACATAGAAAAGTACTATTTTTCTCTCCCCGGCTGATATTTGTATTTTTTTAATGTTAATATTCACAAATCTAGAAAATACTTTTCTAGAAACAATCAAGCTCGAGTGAAAATCAAACTCTTTGTAAAAATCAAGGAGCCTTCAGACCTATGTCTGAAGACTCCTTGAGTCACACGCTAGAGTATCAAAATGAATTCTCACGCGGGATTTTTAAATTGTCATAAAAAGAAGCCTTACGCAAAGTCAAGACAAGTTTCCAATGCCTAGTAGTTTTGTTTCTGCGTAGATATCAGTTAGCCATTCTCTTATATTATACACATTTTGTGACATGTCAGCCGTGAATGTAAAATGCTGTCTAAGAGACCATCAATAGGATCGCTTGTCATTTTGGAATTCAGACCCATCATATCAGCCATCTGCTGAACATAGGCCCCCTCAAGATAAGGCAATTTGCTCGTAATTACTGCGATGGGCAAGCGTTTTGGATGGTCATACCCACCCTGTGAATTTGAGCTACGCTGTTTCGAATGGATATACCGCTACCTGTCGGTTCTGGTATCTCAGTCGCCTCTTACGACACCTGGTAGAGAAGAAGGTATTACTCTGCCGGTACCGGACTTATGTATCTCTTATTTGTTTTATAATCATTCAAATGTGACAGTCGACTAAGACGCCATCTGCAACTCGATTAAAAACTTTGCTTCTAATTACAGCGACACCAAATCCAACATCATTAATTTCACGTCGTCAGCTGAAATCAAGGTGACCTGGCTGGAGATGATCGACGCCGGTCGCGAGATTATCATGAACAGGGTGCCTCTCAACGGAGTGGTGTGGTGGGTATTATACCTTGTTGGATGTACGGAAGTCACGTCTGCACTCTGTCGCGGTCGGACGCTGAATGCTCCCCACCCCAGCACTTAGATACATCAGCCAGATAAGTCAGTCGACAACGTCAGCAACCCCGAGGGTTGGGCGAGGCCATTCATTGATGAGCGACCCCATTTATACGGGCCCGATGGCGCAGATGGTAGTGTTTGATTCCCTCCCAGAGAAAATATTTATATGACGATATTTGTGTTTGTTCTGTGCCTGGGTGTTAAATATATGTATTGTTTGGTGTCCGTAACACAAGTGCTTTAAGCGACTTACCACGGAGTCAGGTCAATGCATGAGATGTTGTGGGAATTTATTATTATCATGTTCTTAGTAGTCGACTAAGAAGCCTCCTTTTGCTTGATAGGAAGCGTTACTGTAGCGTATAGACGCTCGTGATATCACTAGGTTATCACTAACGCGTTGAAGATATTATGTCACTTTACTTAGTAATTTCACTACCTCTCTCACTCTTCAAACTGGAATACAACAATGTTAATATTGTTGTTTGGCGGTAGAAATAGGTGAGAGTAAGGTATCAATGCAGACGAACCTTGAATGAGGTCTGCCTTATTATCTGCCATTATGTTCATGTTCCTTGCCCCCTCGGGGTAGTTCCTCGGCAAGTTCGCGGCATCGGAGAGGATGCGCTTAGATAGGTTCTGTATTAATATGTGACTGAAATTATTACAAAAAAACACTTTTTATTTGGTAGTGGTCCTATCTTGTGCGCCATGAGTCGTGGGTTCGATCCCCACCAAGACAGGATCTGTCTGATTTATAATGTGCTACAACCATTGGGTCGTCAATTTGAATGAAGACTGCTAAGTGAGCTAGAGGATATCCTAATGATAACGAGCCATATATAAAAAAATCTTACCTTAACGTATTCTCAGTATTTACTTCTCTACTTGAATCGATATACTAAAACACGGATTAGAAGGTGCATTACGAAAGCCATTATTAAAAAACCTGCAAAATAATGAGAATACGTTTATATCGGAGCTTCACCGAGATTTACTAGCGCAAATACGATACGCAGAAGTATTATCTCAAAATGGCGGCGCTACCCCCCCCCCTCCGCGCGCAATACGTCACTGATCTCGCGTACATTAATGAATTCTTTGATCCTTTAGCTATTTTGTGATATTTTTATTTATGTAAAAGATAGATTCGAAGGAACAACACCAAATAGATAATTAAAAGACTCTTAATTAGTCTTGGTCATGATGATCATTATTGCAGCCATAAGACGTCCACTGCTGGACATATACCTACCAAAGAAAGGAAATTTTGCTCACATGTGCCGCTCTGGGCTAGCGTGTTGGTAATCAGGGTTCAGTTTTCGCGACCTGGATGCTGCCCATTCCGCTTTGTGCATATCATCTATTGTTTCGGATGGATTTACCGAAATCTGTTCGATGCGATATATCAACACCTCTGACAACACCTGGTACAGAAGAAGGTACTATTTTACTCTGCTGGTACTTCACGACATGGTGATCGCTGATTGATTTGTCTTGGACGTGCAGGTACCCCGGCGGCTCGATGAAGCACTCGCGGCTGTACCACAACATCTGCGCGCTATTCTTCCATTGGATCCCCGCTATCCTCATCGATATACTGCTCTTCTGTCTTGGATATAAACCTGTGTAAGTACTTACTGAGGGTCATCACAGACTTGATGGCGCTTATGGTAGTATCCATTTCTAATGCGCCAGAGGTCGTGGGTGCGATTCCAATTCTCATACAGGACAGACAATTATGTGGTGATCATGAGTGTTAGTTCGGTGTCATCATCATATCAGCCATTAGAAGACCACTGCTAGATATAGGCCTCACCAAAAAAGGTGGGATTGCACCCAAAATGGGCAAGTGTGGGCAAGCGTGTTGGCAATCGCAGAGAGCAAATTTCGCGAAGGGATGCTGCTGCCCATCCCATCTCTGCATTTGAGCTACACTGTCTCGGATGGATGTACCGCCATCTGACGACTCTTGGCACACCTGGTAAAGAGAGAGGTACAATTCTACTCCGCCGTACTTTAAGCTACTTAATTTTGGAATCGGGTCAACGTATTAGATGTCGTGAGAATTTATTACTATTAATTTGTATACTAAAGAACTAGTAGAGTCGATTATTGTTGGCACAAATGCATAAAATCTTACGATTATTTCAGTTTGATGCGCGTCCATCGCCGCATCAGTAAAGGGTTCGAAGTGTTCGAGTACTACACAAACAACCAGTGGGACTTCAAATCTGACGTCGCACAAACTATCAGACAACAATTAAACGCGAGGGAGAGACGAGACTACAAGGTTGATGCAGTTGGTAAGTCCGATGGCAATTTAAAAATCATTTTTTCTAATAAGAAATATCCATATAGATGGATATTTCTTATTCTAATTATTCTTCCCTTGGTCATGACATCACGCGTGAATGGCTGGGTTTTTTGGGTTTGTTATTGCCCGGTGATGGTTCTTATGAAGAAATAAAATGCGCGGTAAATTATAAAATCAAAAACACTGGGCAAAAAATAGGTAAAAGAAAATATTTTTTGCCCACTGTTTTTGATTGGAGTTTGATTAACTTGGTTTGTAGGTCTGGATATTAGCAAATACTTCGAGGACTGCATCAAGTCGGCCAGGATCTTCATCCTGAAGGAGTACGACGACACTCTGCCGGCTGCCAGGAGACATATGAGGATGTAAGTATTGAGTCAATATCCTCGCGGCCTCACCCGTGTTTAGTTGTACAACTTTCACTAACTCTGCACCCTCCCCCCCCTATTAGCGCTGATTTTCGATTTTTTTTACTAACTTTGCACCCCTATTATACCCCTTAATTAGTGAACTTTCAGAAATTCTTTAAGAAAGTAACCACAGTGTAAAATTTGAAGATTCTAACACTTATAGGTCAGGCCCTGTATTCATATCAGTCAGTCTCCTTCTCTTATTATAGATATCATCATTATCATGATACCAGCCATTAAAAGTCCACTGCTGGACATAGGCCTCCAAGAAAGGAGGAATCTTTCCCTATAATTGCCGCGACGGGCAAGCGTGTTGGCAATATTACAAATGTACATAGGATACAAATTTGAAGTAATTATGTAAACCAAGGTATCAAAATACATTTTATGACCATAGTTTGAAAAGGCTCGCAGCTCGCACCTCAGGGCCTTTTCCGGATTTATTTAATTCGCGCGGCAATTATGGTCAAAATTTCCCCTTAGTCTAACGGTGGACTTCTAATAGCTTAATGATGATGATATCGGGCGAGGAAACTTGATCTGTTATTACTGCAGAGAACCCAATTTATATGTACTAAAGACATAGGCCTTCTAAAGAAAGGGAAGCAATACACCCATAATTGCCGCGACGGCAAGTTTGGTGGCAACCGCAGAGCGAGGCTTCGCGGCGGGAATGCTGTCTATCCTAGCCTTTTTGCATTTGAGCTACACTGTTTCGGAAAGATATACCGCCATTTGTATCTGGTACCGTAGTCACCCTACGACACCTGGTACAGAGGAAGGTAGTATTCCACTACGCTGGAACCTCACGGCCATTAGAAAAAATTGAATAATGAAATATTAAACTAGTCTTATAATTTCATTCTGACAGCCCAAATGTACAGGGCGGGAATGGGCAGCAGCATCCAAGTCGCGAAAGCTGCACTCTGCGGTTGCCAACACGCTTGCCCAGCGCGGCAGTTATGGGCAGTGGTCTTCCAATAGCTGATATGATGATGACGATGAAATAGTGATCCTAAAACTATCATGTCATAAATATATATTTGATATATTTTTACAGCATGTGGTGGGTGGACGTGATAACACAATTGCTCTTCTGGGGGCTGGTCTTGTACTGGACGAGCAGCCTGGTCTCCGGGCTCGGCTCCTTCATCTTCGGCTCGAGCAGTGACGTCACCGCGACAGTCATGGCCGCCTAGACGCCATCTTGCCGTGGTCGCAAAATGGCGGATTGACAGTTGTTGTGTGAAAGTGTTTGTGTCCTTCACAAGCTTGCCAAAGTGTGCTGGATTGTTTTTTATTAGTGATTGAGTTTGACTCCTGATAAATTACTTATCCAGGTTTCTTCTGTTAGAGTTGTTGTTGATCGTCATAAGTCAGTGAAGCCATAATACATAATTGAGTTTTTCTTTTCTTAAATGATTTATTTGTTTTATATACATAAAAGTTTGTTACCAATATACCTTGTTTTCTAATGTCTAAACGTGAGAGTATTTGTACATATGTGGATTTTTTAAAAATCTATTTTGAAATTTATTGTTAGTTTGTACATTTATGGTGCAGGTACCTAGTTATAAGTTAGATAACCTTACAGTAAGGTTAAATTTCAGTTAAGTGTTTGTTTTAAGAGTTTCTTGAAGACTGCGGATAATTGGTGGGCATTTTCTTGTCTGTATTACTAAAGTGTGACTTTTTTGTAACTTTGGTTGTTCTGGCTATTAATCCAAGAATAGGTTTCGTGAAGTAGTTCAGACAGGTAAATGTCCGCTCCCAAACGGATATATACCATATTTGTTTTTATTGGTTAAGGTAAATTTTACAAAACACGAGTCAAAATTTAATGTATTTGATCATAAAAATCATCATCAAATCATCACATCAGCCATTTGAAGTTCACTGGTCATAGGTCATAGGTCATAGGCCATAGGTCTCCCCAGAAAAGGGGGAATGTTGCTCATAATTCCCGCCCTGTGCACTTGAGCTACACTGTTTGCGATGGATATACCGCCACCTGTCGGTTCCAAAACTTTACAACACCTGGTACAGCGGAAGGTCCTATTCTACTTTGTTGGCTCACGGCATTTTACAGTACCCCAAAAGGGGGAGATTTCAGGAATATAACTGCTCATCCCCGCCATCTATCGGCAACAGTATATTTGTCGTAACCGTAACGTAAACAGTATATTCTACTCCGTTGGTACCCCACGTCGCATTATTATTATTAAATCATGAAGTACAAGCCTATAAACGTCAAACTAGCGTCATCACAAGGATATTTCTAGCGTGTCGCCGACACTGTGCACTGAAAATACAATGTCACATTTATGCAGTAATTTCACTGCCTCTCTCACCCTTCAAACCGGAACTCAGCAATGCGGACACCGCTATTTGACGGTGGAAATAGGTGGGAGTGAGGTACCAATGCAGGCGACCTCTGTAAGAGGTCTGCCTCATGTATTTTGATATCTGATATGTATTTCTGTGTGCTGACTCGTGTATAATGGATGTATATGAAACTGGACCGGTGTACGGTTGTCGTATTGTTGCTAATTGGTATTGTACCTGTATTAAACTTTTTTATACTTATGTATTTTGTTTTATTACAAATGTTATGAATTCCCGGCGTGTCGACACGCACTTGACACAAGAACATAAATGAGGTTTTAAGTCTATACCTATATTATAATTGCAAATGTAACTCTGTCTGCCTGTCTGTTACGCTTTCCCGCTTAAACCTCTCAACCGATTTTGATGAAATTTGGCACAGAACATTTGTAGACCGTAAGAAAATCACATAGGCTAGTTTTTAATTCGAAGTAAGTGTTGTAAGGGGTCGAAAGAGGGGTTGAAAAGTTGTATGGAAGTTTCGCTATTTTTAGAGCTAGAAACTTGAAACTTATTTTTCAGGCCATTGATTCGATATAAATAAACATGACATTGAAAGTTTATATAAGTTAAGGTATGAGTTTTATAAAGAGGTATGGTACCCAAACTATTTTACGCAGACAAAGTCGCGGGCACAGCTGTTATATAAATAAAGCTACTTTATGCATTCTTATTTGCCATTTATAACCCCTCTGGTCATTTTAATTGTTATTGTTTTTGTATTATCTTATTATATAATTGTACATTATCAATAGTTTGGGAAATCTGAAGCCTGAACTAACGAAGACTTCAAAGTTGCGAGAGTTGTTAGATATATATAAATATATATATATTGTTTATTCTTTTATTTTAGGTTAAAATAAACTTATGCGTTGCTTCTGAAAACGAAGATTTATTTCGTTAATTTCTTACAAATATTATTATATAATTTTACAAATAACTTATTTAACTACCCTATTATTATAACTTTACCTGAAAACGAAGAAACGACAATTAAAGTCTATTCTTCCACCAATTATTCTTATTTATCTATCTT
>JACJUM010003053.1:276352-307615 GCA_020976665.1 Heortia vitessoides
CAATTATTCTTATTTATCTATCTTAAATCACAATAATCTAATACAATAATAACCTCTCAACTGACCATTGACCTCAGACTTTAGCGCTTGTCAGTTGTCAATGTCATTCAATGTCGTTCAAAAATTAAAGAAATATTATTTCTTTACATATATATAGACATATCTTTATGTTGACACTTTGTAACAATTGGGAAAACATTGCTCACGTTTCATAAAATCATTTTAAAACTAATTGCTTGTGCATTTAGTTGGTGCGAAATAGATTTCGTTGAAACAATACACGGTACAAAACGTTTACTGCAGCGTTAGAAATGTAATATCGTGTTATCATTGGGCTTAACTATTGAGTTGCCAACTTTGACATACGCGGTGTTAGAACTTATACGACCTTATATATTTTACCGATATTATATATATATATTACATATTTATGTAAGTACCGGTCCAAACAATATATTAATGAAGTTAAGACCGACTGGCAACGTCTGTCCGGTCAGTTATTTAATAAACTCCCACAACATCTCATACATTGACCTGACTCCGTGACAAATATACTAGTTAAATACATATATTTAACACCCAGACACAGAAAAATCATAAATATCGTCATATAAATATTTGCTCTGGGTGGGAATCGAACACTCGACCTTGGCGCACAAGATAGGATCACTACCAACAGCGCCATTAAGCCCGTCTATTTGTTATTTATTTACACGTTTCACCGCGAAAAGTAAAAGTAATTTCATTTTTTTTCAAGAGTTAATTTAAAATGTTGTAGTCAAATTTAAACAATAGTCCTCATTTTACACCGTTGTTTTTTTATTATTACAATTAATCTGTTTATTACATTGACATAGTAAAGCGATTTATATTTTAATTAATATTTAATTGAAGAATTTTTACATTGTGCACTAGAAAATTCTAATGAATTATGAGCAGGTTTACAGTCAGTTATTTGAATGACACACAGCATACTGAAATGGAGTAAACATTCTTACTAAACTATTCTTATAGGTTCGAGTAACTGTATTTTATTTGGTCTTATTCTTTATCGCCATGTTGGCCGTAAGACGTCTGCTGCTGGTCACAGGGCTCCCCAAGTACCTTCTCGCCTTCCAAGGCTCAGATGTGATCCCGTCATCACCCTCGCCTTGTTGTTCTCAAGCTAATTCTAATCTCGCTCAGGCTGATCTCCAAGATATCCTAGGAGTAGTGTCAAATTAACTCGGCTCTTGGGTCTTTTGCAGAACCGCAACTTTCGAAATCCTCCAGCACCTCGGCCTTGGTCAATGCTAAAGTTCCATCTTCTCTCTTCAGCTTAGTCATAAGACTTTGTCAAATAGACATATTTCTTGCGAACACTTTGGTGCCCTTATTCCGCTTAATTGTCTCTTAAATATTTTCAGTATTACAGAGACGGATGTCGCGTCGCATCGAATTTGAAATATGTCTATTGAACCGTCTATATGACGTGACGCCACTCGAGCACTGCAGCTTCATCGAGCGTCGTCCGGACATGAAGTTGAAAGTGTGGACGACAGTTTCTGAGGTTTATCTGAACGGCTGGGTCCAATGAGCTTGTAGGTTCTAAGTCCGGAGAGCTTCTACGAGCCTGTCGCTGTTCTCGTCCACCGACGCAAGGTTCTTCAAGCAATCAAAAACGTTTTGAGAGCTCGAGCTGAAACCTTTTGGGGTTTTGGATATGGGTGTGAGTAGTGCGGAGCGTAGACTTCATCAGGCTGGACCTTTCATGTTTAACGTTGATATTCAATGTGCCTCTTACCATCCTGTGATCGCTACCGGTTTCGACCCTGGTGATCACGGAGACATAATTAAATATTTATTTTTAATTCGTCAAGATAAACTCTATCCTATTTTTTTGGAACCATCAGGGTTCATCCAGGTCCATTTCCTGTGAGTAAGCTTCGGGAAAAAAGAGTTCACCACAAAAAGTCCCTCTTTCTCCAAAAAGTCAGCCAGCCTCTCACTTCTGGGGTTCTGTTGCCCGTATCCAAACTGTCCTACTCTCAGCTAATCACCGTCTCTATTGCCCAATCTTGCGTTAAAGTCTCCCAGAACAACAGTGAAGTGGGTTTTGGACATATGTATGGCTTGACTTATGTCTTCATACATAGTCTCTGCTTCATCATTAGGATGTGACGAGGTCGGTGCGTATACCTGAATGACCTCCAGCAAATAGCTCTCGGATATTCTGTGCATTAGGTATACAACCCTACTCTAGATGGTAATTATGTTGTTAATGAGAGACTTATGGACGAGAAATCCGACAACACCTGGAACTGTAGGTCTCCCACCCGATAGCAGAGCAGGTTGCCAGACTTTAGGGTTATCGTGTCCTAAACTCTTTTCGGATTTCAGATAACCTCAGAATATTCCAACGCATTCTCCTCAACTCTTTATCCAACTCAACAATCTTCTCGTCAGTTCGCAATGTGCGAATGTTGTGCGTTACCAGGACCAGTTTTCGGTTGGGGTGGTGGCCGTGCGACTGCCGGGGATTATTAGCATTACCTCCGTCGTTACCATAACTGCTGCCGTAGCTTAGGATAACGGAGCTGCCGGGGACTGAGGGCATGGTAATATTGTTAATGGTCGTTGGGGGTTTTGCCCTTTAATTGCCACGCTGGGCAGACGTGGTGGCAATTGCAGTACGTGACTTTGTGACGAGGATACTGCTGCCCATCCTCGCCATTTATATTCGATTTACGCTGGTATCCTATCAGAGGGCGGTAAACCCATCCGGGTATACCGCCACCTGTCGGTTTCGGTACCTCAATCGCCTCTTACGACACCCGGTACAGAAGGAGATACCCAAAAAAGGGGGAATTTACCCCATAATTTACGAGCAAGCGTCTTGATAATCGCAGAGCGCAGCGTTCGCGAAGGGGATACTGCTGCCCATCCCCTGTTGCGGATGGATATACCGCCATCTGTCGGTTCTGGTTCCTTATTCGCCTCTTACGACACCTGGTGCAGTGGGAGGTACTATTCTACTCTGGTGATGCCTCACAGCATAACGATCAAAATATTTACTGTAGATATAGATATCCCTAAGAGAAGAACATAGTCCACAGCAGGCTTTTTTGTGGAGAGGTAAGGTGTACAATGCTGTAGTACATTATTTTGATCTATCTCGTCGGATTCAGCCATCGATTTCAATGTAAGCGCAGATTTTTTTAATCACATCGATCACATTTGTAACTTCTAAAATTATTATTTTCCCTACTATATTATGCATGTATTATGTATACAAACCTTACTCTTGAATCACTCTATCTATTTAAAAAAAACTCATCAAAATCCGTTGCGTAGTTTTAAAGATCTAAGCAAACATACGGACAGACAGCGAGAAGCGACTTTGTTTTATTCTATGATAATGATTGGTGCTGAAATCCAAGGAAAAGGGATTTTTTATCGAGTGAATTAACACAAAATTTTGACTGTACATTTTTTTTATTTCATAAACTATATTATCATTTACATTTAAATGATGCTGTTACATTTTACAGAAAATATAGAAAAAATCACAACGTGAACAGATACAATAAACAATTATTTTACATACTTCCAAATAGACACAACCAGACACAGTTTCGCTGCAGAAGTATCATTCACTTTTAGAAAAATACACCTTTTTTGTCTTTTGGTAAACCATAAAGAATAAAAATATATAGCAGATCACACAACAACAAATGAAGTCAGTCTATACAAGACAGAGTAGAATTGTAGTTTTGTGTCAGGTGATGTTAGTTGCGGCAACAGACAGACAGATGGCGGTGAATCTATCCTAAATAGATGAAAAATCAACACCATTTGACTGTCCGTATTAAACCATTTTACCAAGTCGACTAACAAGAATACAGACGCTCGTAATATCACAAGGATATCACTAACCATCTTTGTGGCTTGAAGATATTATGTCACATTACCCAGTAATTTCACTGCCTCTCTCAACATTTAAACCGGAACCTAGCAATACGAACAATATTTGCCGGTACCAATGCAGGCAACCTTTTTAATGAAGTCTGCCTCAGGTACTATTCTACTTTTCCGGCATCCCATAGTGCAGTATAATTATATCAAAAGGGACACTGTTCCCTCCCTCTTACTGTCCCCAGAAATAGACTAGTCAATACTGCTTATGAATAAGCACTTCTTCCGCTCTATCCTCCTTCAAAGTTAGCTCGATTAGAATGACAGCTGTCAAACTGGCTATTTTTAAAATAATTTCAATAGTTATTGCCGCAACTTTGGTTTGTTTTTATATAATAGGCATTATATGTCAAACCGTTTTTATATTATGACGTCAGCAAACAAGCCTACGGTCCGTTTGATGATAAACGTGACCGCAGTCTATGAAGACTTTTGTCATCACAAAGATATCACTAGCGTGTCGCCAACCTTGTGAACTGAAGATATGTCACATTCACACAGTAACTTCATTGCTTCTCTAACATTCAAGAGCACAGCAATGCGAGCACAGCTATTTCCCGGTAGAAATATGTGAGAGGTACCGATGCAGACAGACTACCTTCGCAGGAAGTCTACCTCATGTGATGTAAACAATGTTTAGAACAAAGTATGACTCGGGCGACGTTGCTACTGTGACAGTTGTTATTCCAATCAGCGATATATATTGGGGAATATTAACAAACAAATTGGTGTCAATTGATATAAAGAATGGTATCATTTAATAAAACAAATGAACAGAAATAATAACTATAAATTTTGTTTTGAATACATCCATCGGACGTGACGTAAGACCTTTCATTCCAAATGATACTTGAGAAGATCTGATTACAGTTTGGATCATAAGTTGCTTTGTGCGTGTTCACCTTACAATATATGGCTGGAATATTACTATAGTTATTTCAACACTTATTGTTTATATATCCAGTGCGTAATGTCTATACATAACACATTTATATTTACTCCGACATAAATCCGTTGCTAAAATTAATTATGATTAAAAATGTTGAGATACTTTATAAAAATACAAACGTGTTATCTTTGAAAATATATGATTTGAAAAATCAAATATTGTCTACGACACTATTTGTTTATTTTAGTCTATAAACACACAGATTAGCAATTCAAAACTAAATATTCGATTTTTAAAGTTATGTTTTTATAATAATACAAAAAAAAGGAATTGCCTATTAAATCGATTTAATAGGTAAGTTTTCTTTTTTCTTGCTTCCCTTTATGTGACTGACATTTGTAATTGTACAATGTCACATTGATATTTGTTGTACACACCGCAACAGACCAATCTGCACAAGTCTGACAAATTTCTCTAAAGACACACATCATTAAAAATTACAACATCGACTATACAATGTTGACGGATTTTTGTAGGTTGATCTGTCACTGTGTAAAGTCTAAGTCTTTCCGAAACAATAAATGTCAATAAATTTAGTTTCATATTTTCACGCTCGCTAGGACAGCGCCACTGTCTATGTAAAACACGAGACCTCGAATTCGCTTTTGATCACCACACATTCAACGCACTTGAAGTCGCTCATTTATACCAACTTATTTATTTATTTTAAAAGGTCTACCAACATTCATTCACGCCAAAACCAATTAAAGAATATCACTTATAAACAACTTTTCGTAGAACGCAAGTAATTCAAGATACAATAGCACATTTGGACATATATAACACGATGCGTCGTAATGTTGTTCGAGAATCCATGATCTATTGACTTATTTATAATGTATTATTAGTGATGTGCCGACTCCATCGATAAAGCATTGATATGACTATATAATACAGACTAATTATAATTGATATTTTACCGTAGCCGGCCTGCCAAGAACTTAAACACGTAGTAACCTGTAGCTACTTGGAAAAGTCTGTGTACCCAATATAACCTGAAACAAATGTTTCATATTAAACACACAGACAGATACAAACACAAACACACGTTATAATGGTAGATCTTCTAATAAATTCTGTTAATTGGTAACTCATAAGCATACAGTGCGCGTGATAGTACGCGTCTGCAGACTATAAACGCACGTTATATCACAAGGATATCACTAACGCGTTGCCAACCTTCATTACCCAGTTCTCATTCACTGCTTCTCTCAACCTTCAGACTAGAACACAGCAATGCGAACACTGCTATTTCGTGGTGAAATTAGGGAGTGAAGTACCAATGCAGACGACCTTATGTATGTGGTCTACCTCATGTACTTTGCGTTGTTATTGCGTGCTGTGTTCCGGTTGGAAGGGTGAAAGGGGCAGTGAAATTACCGAGTAGTACAGACTAGCGTAACGTCACAAGGTTGGGGATGCGCTGTAACATCTTCGCAAGACACGACTATCATCATCATCGATATACCAGCCGTTAAGAGTCCACTGTTGGACATAAACCTCCCCAAGAAAGGGGGAATGTTGCCCACATTTGCCACGCTGGACAAGCGTGTTGGCTATCGCAGAGCGCAGCTTTCGCGACATGGATGTTGTTGCCTGATATACCGCCACCTATCTGTTCCGGAAGCTCAGTTGCCTTACTCCGCTGGTGTGAATGTGGTGAATGTCCGCTAGTCTTTAAAGCACATACTGTTACAGTGACAGCTATACGACTCTGGAATGAGCTTCCGTTGAATATTAAGCAATCCCCAAACAAATTTAACCTGAAACGCTGTCTCCGTACTCCTGTTTGCCGTTCTCTCCGTTACGGATTGAGTGACTGATGCTACTTCTCTAACTTTATAACCCTATTTATGATGTACGTTTATTTATACAAATATGTATATAACGTTTATCTATTTCGTATATATATTGTCTGCACCACTATATATTTTTTCTGTTTCGTGTAATGGTTGACTGGGAAATAATGCCAACTGGCATAAGTCCGCCATTTGTGCAATATATAATATTTTGTGCAATAAAGTTCAATAAATAAATTATAAATACCTCTTAAGCTTAGTGCGCGCGTGCGGCAACGAGTCTTGCGTGTCCTTAAGTATGAACCGTCTGATGCCAAGCATGTAAGCTCCAATGTATGTCTCCCAGTTGAACTGCGCCGGCCAATGGAAAAAACTGGGGCCATCTTTAGCTGCTGTCGCGTCCTCGTGCAACGCTTTCAGTTCGGATACGCCGAACTGCCATTCGTTGTTCGCGAAGTACTCGCCCGTCGCAGCCGCCATTTTGAAACGTCGCGCCAGTTTCATCATGCTGTTGTTAGAACATATTTATTATTTATCGTCACCATTACAGCCTTAGAAGTCTACTGCTGGACATTGGACTCCCAAGGAAAAGAGAATTTTACTCATAATTGCACTATTTATTTTATATCACTATTAATTGGTCTATGCACATCAGCTACATTTCTTCAGATGGATACCGCCATCTGTCGGTTCCGGTACCTTAATCACCTCTGACGACACCTGGTACAGGGGGAGGTACTTTTCTACTCTGCCGGTACCACAAAGCTTATAATAATTAGACGCTCTATTTTAAATGGACTGAAAGTATTAGATGTTGAAGGTTATTAGAGTTATCATAAGTAGTCTACCGACACCTGGTACAGTTGAGTACGTTACTCTGCCGGTACTAATCGGCTTTAGGATACTAGACTTATGAAAGCTATGCGGTACTGGCGAAATAAAATAGTAGGTACTTTCTTCTGTACCAGGTCTAGCAAAGAAGCGACTGAAGGTACAATACCGATAAATAGTGTCAAATTTATTAGCAGTGTTTCTAACGATCTGCGATTGCAACTTCAAGAGCGTGCCAAAACTATGGATGAAATTCCCAAGATATTTACTCTTCTGGGGCTCTTGGATATGGGATTATCATCATCATACCAGCTATTGAAAGTCTACTCGACATAGGCCTCTCCAAGAAAGCAGGTCTTTCGCCCGTGATTGCCGCGCTGGGCAAGTGTGTCGGCAATCGCAGAGCGCAGCTTTCGTGACGGGGAAGCTGCTGCCCTGCTCTATGTATTTAAGCTGCACTATTCCGGATGAATATACCGCCATCTGTCAGTTCTGGTGGTAAGTCGCCTCTTTCGACACCTGGTGCTGTGGGAGGTACTATTCTACTCTACCGGTACCTCACGGCTATGGGATACTTCTTCTCAAATGGGGAATATACTCACATGGCTTTCCTTCCCTGCGCTCTGAGCAGCATGTCGTATAAGAAAGCAGGCAAGAAGTGGCAGGAGATCTCCCAGAACGTGTTGACGAGGCGGGATTCGGTGAAGGAGAAGTTTGGGTACCACATAACGTACCTGTTGAACATCCCGCGTCAATTAATATGATCTGGTGGTTACTAAATAGTTTGGGAATCGTATTCAGAGGTCGATTCCGAAAGAAACAACCTCTGTGGATAACTGACTGTTCATATAGTTCTATGTTGTCTATGGTCAGAGAGAAAAAACAAGCAATAAAAAGCAAACAACATTATTGACGCAATGTATTAGGACATGAAGACTTTGTTCGTTAAGTAATAATATAAATAAATAAATAATTTTAATAAACACACATTATCTCAAACATGAACATGATTCCGTGATCACAACACTTGTGTTCCGTGATCAGACAACGGAGGAATCACAAATTTAATACTCATATATGTAAATAGGGCACAGAAGATATAAAAATATTTGTTTTTGGGCGGGGATCGAACCCACGGCATGCGCACGAGATAGGATCACTACCATCAGGCCTGTCATTTACATTTGATGGAATTTTACAAATACTTGACATTGCATGTTCCAATAGCTTTACAAATTTCGACTATTTTAACACTAACTTTACGATACGTGTCGATTCCATAGGGAAAAAAAGCCAGATCTATCCCACGGGAACATGTTTTCGGAATCACAAGTAACTTGTTGTCCAGATTACCAATGATATCTGTAGCAAATTTCATCTAGATCTGTTCAGTCGTTATGGTGTGAAAGAGTGACAAACAGACACCATCCATACTCACGCGATTACAATATTAGTCAGGATAAACATTTTAATTGTCATGAACCAGATTCAAAATTCATTTCAAGGTATTTAAAAACGTTGAACACAAAATGTAGAAATATTGAATGTCTACCTTTCATACGTTTAAGAGACGTTAAAATAGTTTTATCATGCACGGTGAACAGTGTATAAAAACTTATTTTTTGTTAATGTCACACATGTCATAATCTCCGTGATAAGTGCCTTAAAGCACGCGTGTTACGGACATCAGACAACAGAGGAATCACAAATATAATAAATACATATTTAACACCCAGACACAGAAAAAATACAAATATCATCATATAAATATTTGTCCTGGATGGAGATTGAACCCACGACCTAAGGCACATAAGATAGGATCACTATAGTCTGCGTCGTCGGATCCGTCGTTGTATGTTAAAAATATAATAATGATGCATTGTTCTTACTTTGTAGGGTTCTCCCGGGCCCATTTGATGCAAAGCTTGGTAAATTGACCCCATTGTAGCGGGTTGATGGACCCTGAGGTCACGTTGTACACCGGACAATGACCAGGTCTGGAAAAAATACACGACTGTTAAGGACCTCTGTCGCCTCTTACGATACCTGGTAAAGAGGGGGACACTATTCTACTCTGTTGGTACCTCATAAAAAAGCTTTATGCATTGAAAATGGCTGAGTTTTGTATTAAAGATATATTTTCTAGATAATTTTAAATTTGTCTTCGACTTCTTTTTCATTTTCAGTAGAATTGTACTTCCCCCTGTAGCAGGTGTCGGAAGAGGCGACTAAGGTACCTAAACCAACAGATGGCGGTATATCCATCCGGAACAGTGCAGCTCAAATGCACAGAGTGGGGATGGGCAGCAGCATCTCCACCGTGAAAGCTGCGCTCTGCGATTGGCAACACGCTTGATCAGCGCGGCAATTATTGCCAAAATTCCTCTTTTCTTGAAGAGGCCAATGAAGTTATATTTATATTTTGGAAAATATGCAGAAGAATCTCTGGGCAATCGAGGTATATGATCGTTCAACGTTGCAACCCTTATAGTTTCTTCTGGTTCTTATAATATTTTGCGCACCATCCACGTCCACATATGCTGCTGAAGTCCCGTGGAGAGAACGAAGAGCTGCCTGACCGTAAGGACCTTAGCTTCTTGATATAAAGATGTTGTTGGGTCAAATCTCGGTTTGTAGTAAATGTTCAAGATGAGTCTTCGAGCCCTTTCCAGCTCTATAATGTCTATACTAATATTATAAAGCTATAGAGTTTGTTTGTTTGAACGCGCTAAACGCAGGAACCGCTAGTTTGATTTAAAATATTTCTTTCAACGTTATGTATTATATAATATATAAAGATAAATGTCGTTTGCGCTCCAAACGCCTGCCAATTTTTATCCGCAAATCTGCTTTTAATCGTGTTGTGTTTGATATTCAGACAGGAGCGAACTTTTGTCTTTGTATAAAATCACTTATTTTATAGCCTCTCACTCTATAACACCAAATTTGTACAACTTCATTCGTTTACTGTAGTAACAGTTTGTGTGATTAGTTAGAGGCTCTTCTGATAACCGCAGAACCAATTTTAATTAATTTTGGCATGTATAAAGATAGATGAGTGCGATTGAAAAAGAAAATAGGCTTCTCGCTCTAGTACTAAACATACGCGGACGAAGTCGCGGGCATCAGCCAGTATAAAATATATAAGTAAGAGCTAATGACAAAGTGATGTCGCTTCGCAAAAGGTGTTTGATAGAGAACGGCTTGGCACACATGGGTTTTGTTATGTGTCGTATGTAATATAGCTGAAAAGTGTTAAAGCAGTACCTAATAAAATGATATCTGCACCATAACGAAGAGTATACAAGTTGTTGACAAATGTGACACTTAGTTTTCAGATTAAGTTAGTTAATATTGAACTACTTCTTCAGATAGAATTGAAATGCCAGGTCGCTGGTCAATAACACATTTCTCGCTCTACAAGACTTTCACGTGTAGCGTGTACTGACGACATCGGAACGGGAGACTCACTGCTTGCTCCCCTGTCTCCAGGCAGCCAGGATGCAGCAGTTCACCACCATGTCGACCGGCACCAGGTCCACCACGTACCGCTCCCGGCAGTATCCTGAGCGGTAGGTCCCTCGGGAAATCTCCATGATCAGACCTGAGGGTAGTGGTCTTAACATGATAATAATAAATAAATAAATTCCACAACATTTCACACATTGACCTGACTCCGTGGTGAGTCGCTTGAAGCACGCGTGTTACGCGTACAAATATACTACTTAAATATCATCATATAAATATTTGCTCTGAGTGGGAATCGAACCCACCTTTAGCGCACAAGATAAGTACACTACCATTTTCACCGTCGGGCCCGTCAATTCATAATTTCATAAATATTACCTAGGGTTGTTTTATTAATTCTATGCATTGACCAATGCTGGAAAAAAGATCATGATGTGTCAAGCGGGACTGATACCTGCATCTTCACTTTCCGATAACAGATAATACTAGGAAAACTTCAAGCTTGAACCAAGCTCTCATTAGCATAATGGTAGTACAGCGCTCCGGAAAGCGAAAGGGGAAGTAAAATATTAAGTCCAGCCTGAAATCGCAGACACAAGTTCTTTTAGACATGTTGCATTCAATAAAAACCTAATAAAAATACTGCTATATAGATACCGGGATAGATCAAAACAATAATGGTGGAATACAAGTCGCCTCACGAAGAAATGATGTGGAAATCGAATTCACATGAGGTAGACCTCATTGCAAAAGGTCTTCTGCACTGGTACCTCGCTTTCATCTATTTCTACCGCCAAACAGCTGTGTTTGCATTGGCTACGTGTTAGTGATATCCTTATGATATTACGAGCGTTTATAGACTGCAGGCTTACTATCACTTGGACTGTATACTTGCTTGTCGACCTGGTCTAATAAAAATAATCCACAACCTTTTCTCATCATTATCGTCATGACAGCATTTGCAGTCCTCGCTGGAGATGACCAAATTGAAATAAATTAAGTTCCGCTCGATTTCTGTCCAATGCCCATTTCAGTAACCATTGATTGGAATTAGCGAGATTTAAGCTGTGTGCAGACTCAGCTGGGTATGTTATGATCATATCAGCAACAAGACGTCCACTGCTGGACACAGGCCTCCCCAAGTAATCCCCAATAGGTCCGACTGTATGCAGCCTGTGTCCAGCGCGATCCTGCGGTTTTAGTCAGATCGCCTGTCTATCTCGCGGGTGGGCGCCCTACGCTGTGATTACCGGCACGTGGTCTCTTATTTCAGAACCTTACGACTCCATCGGGCATCGGTTCTAAGTACATACCAAATGCCCTGCCCACTGCCACTTCAACTTAACTCGGTAAACGGTCGGTAACTTTGGTTGTGTTACAAATTTCCACAAATAGATTCCGAGCATTGCCCTCTCCCTAGCTCGTTGAGTTATTTTGAGTTGGCTTAGAAGGCCAATCAATGTTAAGGGTATGTCTTAATATTGTTTAATATAATTTTCTGGAATTAAAATCATTACTACCATTAATAATTGACAAATTGCCTGCATCCAGCACGATCCAGCAGTTCCAGTCACATCTTCAAATATATTACCTACCGATCTTCTCTGCCTTCTCTTAACTATTTAAGAAAAAGTGACAATATTTTTTTTGTACACACCTGTGACGCCATACACATTGTCGATCCATCCTGGATATGGTTCCTGGAATGCGGCCGTGACTGCAATACAAAAAGGAATCACATTTTAATTGGATATCACATACATTTATTTGTGAAACAAAAAATTGCGACGTCATCATATCAGTCACAGGAACTGTCTAAGGAATGTCTCTTCCAAAGGGGGAATGTTGTCTATAATTGCCGCACTTGGTAAGCGTGGTGGTGACCGCAGATCGTAGTTCCCGACGGGTATGCTGCTGCTGCTATCTATTCTTCATGTGCTCGAATCTACGCTATCAGTCGAATAGATATCGAATTAAATTGTAAACGTTCAAAACTTTCAAAGAAACAATCAAATACGGAAAATAAATCATAAACCAGTCAATAAGACACAATCGAACTCACGTTTTACATATCTTTTACTTATCATCATATCAGCCATTAGAAGCCCACTGCCGGATATAGGCCTCCCCAAGAAAGAGGCAATTTTGCCCTTGATTGCCGCGCTGGGCAAGACTGTTGGCTATCACAAAGCGCAGCTTTCGCGGTGGAAATGCTGCTGCCCATCCCCACACTATGCATTTGAGCTACACTGATTCGAATGGATATACAGCCAATTGTCGGTTCTGGTACCTTAATCGCCTCTTATGATACCTGGTACAGGGGGAGGTACTAATCAACTCTCCCGGTACCTCGCGACTTATCACTTATATTGTATTCCTTATTGTTGATAATTTACACAACATCTCATACATTGACCTTATTCCGTAATAAGTCGCTTGAAGCACTTGTGTTACGGACATCAGACAACAGAGGAATCACAAATATAATACTTAAATACACATTTTACACTGCATGACGTTTGTCCTGGGTAAAGAACAAACCCAAGATTTTGGCGCGCAAGATAGGATTGCTGCGCACGCGCCATCAAACCCGTTAATAAGTTTCCATGGATGTTCCCGTTAATAGATTTCGTTGAATTACCATGGAGACGGCAATGCTCGGAGTCTATTTGCGCGACCGGATCGGGATTTCATCATGATCATCATTATTATATTACCCATTGGAAATCCACTGCTGGACATAGACCTCCCCAAAAAAGGGGGAATTCTGCTTATAATTGCCTCGCCGGGCAAACGTGTTGGCAATCAAACGGCACAGCTTTTGCGACGGAAGTTGTTGCTTATCCCCACCCTATGCATTTGAGCTGCACTGTTATATTTTGGTCGTCATATTTACTGAAACCCTGCCAGAATCCTATAAAAGCCTCGCTAGTGCCTAATTCATGTATAATATTCAACGCTGAACTGTAATTATCACCACTTCAAAAACCAACCCCAAATTTCGTGGGGACGTTTACCAAAAAAGCCATTTTACGTATCGATTAAAAGGGAATACATAAAAAATGTACGAACAACCGGCGCCTTCCCGCGGCAATCATGACCCGTTCACACGATATGAACTTATCGATCACGACGGGCGCCTGTCGGTTCTCACACTGTCTTTTAATATTTAAACACTGTCTACCTATTGATTTCTGTTCGTACTTACAAGTGTTATTTATACATTAAAATTTTGCCTACCAATTTCTTAAACCGTCGACAGATGGCGGCATATCTCAAGCTGCTCTCTGCAAAAGCAGCAGCAACTATCTGCCCACAAAGAATGCAAGATTGCATCCTGAGTACTATGACAAAAGCCTCATGCTTCTTCATGAGCAGAAACGAAGAGATTCACAAATACCTTAATGATCCAACAGTTTAAGAGAATTTAAAATAAATTTTTCAATGCCCTGGCAGCTCAACTAATAAAACCTTCAGTAATGTCAAAAAGGCATATGGTACATGAGGTACCAAAAGGACTTCATACCAAAAGGTCGTCTGCATTGGTACCTCACTCTCACCTATTTCTAGCGTGTTTGCATGTTTGTCAGGCCTGAAGGGTGAGAGAGGCAGTGAATTTACTAGGTAATATGGCATAATATCCTCAAGTCAAGGTTGGTAACGCGCTAGTGATATCCTTGTGATATTTCGAGCGTCTATAGGCTGTAGTGAAGGTTACTATCACGCGGACTGTATGCTTGTTTGTCGACGTGGTCTAGTAATAAAAAGAAAAAATAAAAAGAAAGGTTGCATAATGAATGCAGATCAGGCACTGATCTCTCTGATTACAAGTGTAAGAACATTCAAAATATCAGCTTATATTCTTGCGACCGATTGCCGATAAGAAAAAAAAACAAAAAAAGATGGCGGTGTATTAGCTGTAGAAAATCGGACATAGACCTCTCCAATTAAGATGGACTTTTTATGGTGGCAATCGCAGAGCGTAGCTTCACGACGGGAATGCTGCTGCTCATCCCCGCCCTGATGCATTTTCCGGTTCCGGTACCGTAGGGGAGATACTATTCTACTCTGCAAGTACCCCACCCCAAAATAATATAAGACAAGCCGTAAGGTAACGACAAAGTAGAATAGTACCTCCCTCTGTACCAGGTGTTGCCAGAGCCAACTTATGGCGGTATATCCATCTGCAATAGTGAAGCCCATATGATCAGGGCGTGGATGGGCAGCAGCATACCCGTTGCGAAAGCTGCGCTCTGCGATTGCCAGCACGCTTGCCCAGGTCGGCCATTATGGGAAAAAACCCCCCTTTCATGGGGAGACATATGCCCAGCAGTGGACTCCTAATAGCTGTTATGATGATGAAATATTTTCTATTGTTTGATCTCTGATACTAACGACTTGTAGATTATTATCGCTAAACGAACTGTTCTTAAACAAATATCAGCTCGAAAATAAAGTCGATCGATCATGATGGAGTAATTCACCTTGATTTGTGTTAGAGTTTATTTCAAAGTCGTGTAATAATTAATTGATTTTGGCCATAGACGGGCCCGACGGCGCAAAAGGCAGTGATGCTACCTCGTGCTCCAAGGGCCGTGGATTCGATCCCTATACTCGCACGTAGGTGACGTTGAAGGATGAGCGCACTGCGACGCTTTTCCGGAAGGACTGCAGTATGGAGCTCTTCAAAAGGGAGTAAAGAGGGTTTTAAAGGGTCGGCAGCCCGCGAATGATGTCGCCATCTTAGTTCAACTTGACGGTTCCGATGACGCAGATGGTAGTGATCCTATCTTGTGCGTTAAAGGTGGATTCCGAATCCAGGACAAAAGACCAGACACAAGCGGTTTTCGTCAAATCGTGTGTTCCAGAAGCTAATCTTTCTTCATGAATTCAACAAGCTGTGTCTTTAACTTTGGCTCTAAAAATATCCTCATAAGAATCAATATAAAAATGATGCGTGACAATATTATACAAAAATACCGACTCACGTATGTAATACGATATGTGTGTGTGAATCGATAAATTTGTACTCCATTTTAAAGAAATTACGAAAGCGGATGAACGTAAACTTTGACACAGATAATATCGAGAAGAAATACACAACGCTATTTCCTTTATACAAAATTCACTAGAAATGTAACTTGTTTATTAGACCAGGACGACAAACAGTGACTTGAGGATATTATTACCCAGTAAACCCTTTAGACAGTAATGCGAACGCTGCTATTTGCCGGTAGAAATAGGCGCGACTGAGATACCGATGCAGACGACCCTCTGTATGAGGTCTACCTCATGTTTGAAAGACACAATACCTACTTAAATAAGCATTGTCTATTGATTTTAGTGATTATATTCTCTTTGGTCTTTTTGAATATCAATATTTTGCAAACACAGAGTAATTAACTTTGTATTTGTGTTCAAATTCGGGGGGGGGGGGGGGGGGGGAGGCCTATGTCTAACAGTGGATTTTCTATGGCTGATATGGGAATGATAAGTGATTTATAAAGAACCATAATAAGGTGGGCACTACGCAAGGCCAACATTGACGCATACAAAGGACGTCTGCATTGGTTCCTCACTCTCTATTATTATTATTACCGCCAATTATTACTACCGCCAAATAGTAGTGTTTGTATCGCTATGTTCCGGTCTGAAGGGTGAATAAGGCTGTTAAATTATTAGGTAAATGTGAAATCTTCAGTTCACAAGGTGGGCGATACGCTAGTGATATCCTTGTGATGGCACGAGTGTACAGGCTGCGGTCACGTTTACCATCAAGCGGGTCGTATGCTTTTTTGCTGACGTCATAATATTATAAAATATATATCATAATAAAAGTAATAACTTAAAAAAATTAAAATGAACTTACCAATAGAAGGTCGTATGATACAGACGGGGAGGTTGACGTGGCTGTAGACTATAGACTCCGCGAGAGCCTTCGTCAGCGTATAAGGATTGGGGTGGTCGCCCTGGAATGATAAACAACAATAATAACAAAGCACCTGCTTAGGGTTTAAGAATATTAAACCTAAAAAAAAGATGGTGGAAAGGTGCATTGGTTTTAATAATTTAGACATTATGAAAAAAAATAATAATGCTATTTTATCGTAAAGTTCATAATCTATACTAATTTTATAAAGCGGAGGAGTTTGTTTGTTTGTTTAAACGCGCTAATCTCAGGATCTACTGGTCTGATTTGAATGATTCTTTTTTTGTTGGATAGTCCATTTATAGAAAAAGGCTTTAGGCTGTATAACATTACGCTGAGACCAATAGGCGCGAAGCGTCAGTGAGAAATGTTGCAAAAACGGGGAAAAGGCTACTATAACCCCAAAGTCACTATTCTAGACGAAGTCGCGGGCACTGCTAGTGAATAAATAAATTGCAATAAAGAATACTTTTTATAAGCATAATTAAATTGGAAAAGATATCATTTCTTTCCTTTTACTATTTTCCACCGAGATGTGCTTTGAAAGAAATTGCTTATGCAACAAGGTCGCGCATTGTCCTGTTTCATACACAATTTATGTTTAGCCGAGAGGTACCGGCAGAGTAGAATAGAGATATCGTAAGAGACGTCAAGGTACGAGAACCGACAGATGGCGCCAGTGTAGCTGAAAATGCCCAAAATGGGCAAAGGAAGCAGCATCCCGTCGCGAAAGCTTTGCAATTAATTTGCCAACACGCTTGCCCAGCGCGGCAATTATGCGCTTAATATCCCCTATTTTGGGGACGCCTATGGCCAGCAATGGACTTTTTTTTTATCTTTTAACGGCTTTAGTGTTTAATTCAATTTTTTTTACAATTTAAAATAGCGTCTCCTAAAGCCGTAGAAAATGTATTTGTATTATAAGTTGTGAACGCGTGAATATTATAAAACATTGTAAAAATTTGCCGTGAGGTACCGGCACAGTTGAATAGTACTTCCCCCTGTACCGGGTGTCGTAAGAGGCGACTAAGGTACCAGAACCGACAGATGGCGGTATATCCATCCGAATCATTGTACTCAAATGCTGCACTCAGTTATTCCCAAAACGCTTGCCCAGCGACTCGGGGAGGCCTGTGTCCACCGATGGACTCCTAATGGCTGATATGATGATTGTAAAAATACTGTTAGGCATTGGTAGCTCACTCTCACCTATTTCTGCCGACAAATAGCAGGGTTTACTTTACTGTGTTCCGGTTTGACGGGTGAGAGAGGCAGTGAGACTTCTGGGTCGCAAGGTCGGCAACTAGCGACACCTTTGGATTCAGGAACCTTTCAAGTGTTCTGCTGTATCTCCGGCTGTGAGTGGTCTCTGAAATTCCTATACATAAAGGATCTTACCTGAAGGCTGGGGGATATGACGTCAATGGTCTCCGGCGGCAGCATCTTGGCGCACCGCACGATGCTGTCCGGGTCGTAGGGTGGCGGGTAGACTGTCTCCTCGATGTGTGACCGGGGGGCGTTGCTGTAGGCGGTAGACACGTGAACCAGCGCCTGGGGGCAAGGTATGATTGAGGTATTTGACCAGACACTTCGGCCCGATGGCTTCATGGATAAGGTAGTCTCACTGTCTTATGCGACGAGGCTCGTGGATTCGATCCCCACATATATTTGTGTCTGTTCTGTCTGGATGTCATATATGTATTAAAGTGTTATTTATTCATTGAACTTTATTGATAATGACTTAATGCCAGTTGGCATTATCTCCCAGTCAGCTGTTCAGCTATTACATGAAAGCAAAATATATATATATATAGTGGTGCAGGCAATATATATACAAAATAGATAAACGTTACATACATATTAGTATAAATAAACGCAATGAATGCTGGGCTTGCGTGTTGGCAATTGAAGCCACAGCCTTCACGATGAGGATGCTGCTGCCCTTCTCCACCCTATGGTGGGGATACTAACTATCGGTTCCGGTACCTCAGTCGACTCTTACAACACCTGGTACAGAGGGAGGTATTATTTCACTCCACCGATACCCCACGGACAATGCGTAACGCCTTTTAATAAATCACAAGCAATCATTCCAGTATGTGTCTATGCAGTGTGTAAAAGTAATTGTTGTTAAATTACTGTTGTTAAATTAGTAATTGCGGATTACTGTTGTTAAATTACTGTTGTTAAATTGGTAATTGCGCATTATTGTTGTTAAATTAATGTTGTTAAATTGGTAATTACGGATTATTATTGTTAAATTAATGTAGTTAAATTGGTAATTGCGAATTATTTAAATAACTAGTGCGACGCACTACAGAGATATCTGTCATTGCAATCAAGCTATACTGAATTGAGTAAACGTATTCTGTCAAACTTAGTATTCGTATTATTTCTTACCAGAGTGGCGCTTTGCGATAGTCACCAGGCCTGCCCAGCGTGGCAATTTATATATTTATTGAACTTTATTGCACAAAATATTACAAAATGTACAAATGGCGGACTTAATGCCAGCTGGCATTATCTCCCAGTCAACCAATACACGAAACAAAATATATATATATATAGTGGTGCAGACAATATATATATTATATATTAAATATTTGTATAAATAAACGCAATAAATACATATGATATAAAATAACGTACATCAGAAATATGGTTATAAAGTTAGAGAAGCAGCATCAGTAAATAAAGTACGGAGAAAGCGATTGCGCAAGGCTATTGTAGACCCCCTATCTTAGGGAGGCCCGTGTCAACCAGTCGCTGATATGACGGTGATTTATGATTATCATGCTGTGCTGATCTTATAGATTTTAACAGTATAATTTTGCTATGATTCTTAGTATGAAAAATAAAATAAATACACAAATAGACATATCGTCTTGCGATATTTGTCGTTATAAATCTGTGCTGCAAATGGGACACGTACCTTCAGCTTCGGCATATCTTCAGCCAGCTTCAGCAGACTAGCAGTGCCCTGCACGTTCAACGTAGCCGCTGTGTGCAACGGCTCCGTGAACCTCACAGTGGCTGCGGAGTGGAACACCGTGGTGACGTGGCTCAGCAGCTCCCGCTGATCAGCGCTCACTCCGAGCTTGGAGGCGGATACATCGCCTGTGATGGGGGTCAGCTTGCTGAGGCGATCCGGCCAGCGGGTCCGGATGCGGTCGAAAACCTGAGGTGAGGTCTGGTTAACATGTGCGGTGAGGATGAAGGTCGCTATTAAACCGGTGGAGTAAATATGTTCTTTAGTACTTCACCCTGTTTCTACCAACCAGTGTCAGTCACATTGCGGTGTTCCGGTGAAGAGTGACCTAGGCAGTGAAATTACTGGGTACTGACGTAATATCCTCATGCAGCGAAATTGGCAACACGCTAGTGATCATTTCTGTGCCCGATGGTGCAGATAATAATAATAATAACTTTATTCAACAACAAAAGTAAACGTCAACTAAAATACACTTTGCTACTGAAGTACCTAAACTAGGTCTAGCCTGTTCTTACAGGCACCTAGGTTGTAGTGATTCTGCCTTGTGCACCAAAGGTTGTGGGTTCCTCATCCAGGACAAATATTTATATGATGATATTTATTATTTTTTTATTTATTTAACTTTATTGCACAAAATGTTACAAAATGTACAAATGGCGGACTTAATTCCAAATGGCATTATCTCCCAGTCAACCATTACACAAAACAGAAATAAATATATATAGTGGTGTAGTGTAGTGTGTTCAGGCAATATATATACAAAATAGATAAACGTGGCATACATATTTGTATAAATGAACGCAATAAACGCATATGATATATAACATATATATATATATAATAACGTACATCAGAATTAGGGTTATAAAGTTAGAGAAGCAGCATCAGTAAATAAAGTATCCGTACTTTATTTACTTTTTTATTTTTTTATTTACAGCGTTTCAGGATAAATTTATGTTTATTCTGTGCCTGGGTGTTAAATATATGTATTAAAGTAGTATATTTGTGATTCCTCTATTGTCTGATGTCCGGAACACAAATGTTTTAATCGACTTATCACGGAATCCTTGTCAATGTATTAGATGTTATGGGTTTTTTTATTATTTATTATTAATTAATAAAAGCAACAACAAGCTGCTGTACCCCCAAAAATCCTTGGGAATAAAAAGTAGAATGAAAAAGTCACACAAACCTGCTGTCGAAGTGAACATCAACATACCTGATTCTTGAGCAGTTCCTTGTACCTTTGCTCAACACTCAGCCCTCTCTTCGGTCGCATCAAGACATAAATGGTGTCGATTCCTGGACAACTCCTCAGTAGCTTCTCCAGGAGAGCCTTCCCTACGAAGCCGGTTCCACCCGTCACTAAAATTATGGATCCGTTGAAGAAATCTGATATGGATTCCACGTCATCGCCGGAACCTGGACCTTCGGTGTCTTTGTTCAAATTCGGCGTGGAGGGGTCGTTCCCGTTTAAGTTCTCCATATTTCTATAAAATAAATGCAGTATTATAATTTTGTCCCGACGAGAATCAATCGATTCGAGCGTAGAGACAATCGCTCAGTGCAATCGCAAGTATTTAAGAATACACAACTCGAGCTTGTGGTGATTTTCCTTTTAAAAGCGGTGTTGCCTTACATACAGCCAATTCTCGCGTGCTATTAGTTAATAAAAACCACATACTGATAATAGAAATCCATTTGGAAGTATAGCTGACCGTCGGGACCGCTTCCCCAATATTGAAACTGAAACAATACCAAATTTAACTTAATTTATATGTATTACTCTATTAGTTTTGGTACCTCAGTCGCCTCTTACGAAACCTAATGGTATGTCTATATTTATTTTATATTCATGGCCACCATATATATTGCGCATGTGCCGTACAAGTAAAATATGAAGGCGCAGATGGTAGTAATCCTATCTTGTGCACCAAGGGTTGTGGGTTTGATCCCATTGTGGACAAACATTTAGATGATATTTGTACCGGCAAAGTAGAATAGTACCTCCCACTGCACCATTTGTTGTAAAAGGAGAGATGGCAGTACATCCATCCGAAACAGTGCAGCTCAGATGTACAGGGGATGGGCTGCAGCATCCCCCTGCGAAAATTGGGCTCTGCGATTGACTCTCTAACTCCTCAGTAGGAGATGTCCTATGTCTAGCAGTGGCATAGCAATGACTGGTATGATGGTGGTGGTTTGTGTGACTATTATATTTGTCTCTTCTTGTTTCCTCTGTTGTCTGATATCTTCAAGCGACTTGTCCCCGAGTCAGGTTAATGTGGGTGATCTTGTATGAATTATTATATGTTTGACTAAATGTGTGACTGCAGCAATGCCTGCCTAGGCAGATATCGCTGCAACAATATAATTGGTGGCCGGCCTGCACGCTCCGCCGCCGGCCGCCCCGCGGCCTGGATACCGGCCCGAGACCTCACGCAGTGCAATCGTTACACCACCACGAGTCATGTAATTCTTCGATGTGCCCATTTACATCATGCTTGCAGTCCCGGCAAACGTTGTTCTGCCATATAGATTATATAAAACGATTAAATTACTAAAACTACTTTAAAAAAAATAGGGGTTGGTGATGGAGGGGTAAAAATTTAGGGTTTTAAGTCTTTTTTAATGATACATCCCAAATAAAAATTGTTGACCAAAAAATAATGTTAGAAACCCTTATCACTAAGAGGTATGAAGTATAGATAGTAGCTGATTCTCAGACCAACAGAATATGCATATAAAATTTCATAAGAATCGGTCAAGCCGTTTCGGAGGAGTATGGTAACTAACACGGTGACATGATAATTTTATGTAAGCTAGCTGTGCCCGCGACTTCGTCCGCGTGAAATTGTTTTTGAGTGTGCCTTACCTCTTTACCTTAACTTATATGAACTTTGAATGTGATGTTTATTTATATCGAATCAGTAGCCTAAAAATAAGATTCAAGTTTCTAGCTCTAAAAACAGCGATACTTCCATACAACTTTTCACCCCCCTTTTCGACCCCTTGCAACCCTAATTTCATTTAAAAATAGCCTATGTCCTTTCTCAGGGTATAAAGATTGTCTATGCCAAATATCATTAAAATCGGTTGAGAGTTTAAGCGGGAAAGCGTAACAGACAAACAGACAGACAGAGTTACTTTCGCATTTATAATATTAGTAGGGATACATACAACATTTTGAATAGATTTTTTAACGCGTGGCAATTGTGTTGGATTTATTTATACACCGCCCAACTTCGCCTGCACCAAGCACTCAACTATCACTGGGCATAATCTTCGTCATCATCTCAGGCATCCAGCCTCACCAACAAACGGTAATTTTGGGCTGCTGCTGCCCTTCACTCTGTGGTTCTGGTACCTTCGTCTCGATTTACAGGGGATCCTCCTTCTATCCCCCCCTTATTCTGCTCTGCCGGTACTACGGTAAAATATCTAGAAGTCTTCCATAGAAAGTTAGAATTTGTTTAGTTGTTACGTGAATCTTTTTAGTGATCAGATGTCTTAGCGAGCGCAAAGCAAAGTGTAGATCCACAGCCTCCATAAAAATCGTCGCTACTTCCGGGTCACGCGTCGATCTTTTATTATGCAATATGTGATATCAATAGCCGTGGGATACGCGGAGTAGAATAGTACCTCCCTCTGTACCAGGTGTTGTAAGAGTCGACTGAGGTACCGGAACCGATAGTTAGTATCCCCACCATAGGGTGGGGAAGGGCAGCAGCATCCTCATCGTGAAGGCTTCAATTGCCAACACGCAAGCCCAGGTGGAGGAGGTCTATCCGAAACCGCACAGCTTAAATACTACAGGGTGAGGACGGGCAGCAGCACTTCGCGAGTTGCGCTCTACGATTGCCACCTCTCCTGCCCACAGCGACAATTATGGGCAAAAATCTCCCTATCTTGGGGAGCTGTATTTACAATAGTGCACTTTGAATACAGCTGCGATGTGATGAGAATATGTGATAAAAAATCGATGTGGTGTAAAAGATGATGTTGTGACAACAATAGAGAAATGAATGTTGAGATGGCTTGGACATGTAGAAAGGATGGATGAAAGTAGAATGACTGCACAAATATATAGAGCGGAAGTGAATGGAAGAGTTGGTATAGATTTTTTTGTTATTCGAATGAAATTCAGTATGGAGGTTGTTGTAATTAAGTAAATTTAATATGTATAAGTATGTTCAAATGCAACAAGTGGCGCCATCCATACGGGGTTGGTGGAAACGCCAGCTTGAGCAAATATATATATATATATATATATATTTATTTTTCACTTTTATCTCTGGTAACTCCATGGTCGTTTTGTAATAATTTGTGCAATTTAAATAAAACTAACTAAAAATATTAAATTCAATAAAGTTTTATTGGATTTGCCCATTATAACAGAGGTTCATCATTGAAAGTCATGAAATGCGTGTAAAATAATTTTTCAAAAATTATTCATTCTTAAAAGCTGTAAAAATATAGTATTAAAGTTCATTGATTTTCAGTTATTTAAATAACGTTTTATATTTATATATAATAGGAAAAGCTGACTGACGGACTGACCTATTAATCTGTTAATTGAACTTTATTGTACAAAATATTATAAAATGTACAAAAGGCGGATTTAATGCCAGTTGGCATTATCTCCCAGTCAACCATTACACGAAACAGAAAAAATATATATAGTGGTGCAGACAATATATATACAAAAAAGATAAACGTTACATACATATTTGTATATATAAACGCAATAAATACGTATGATATATAATATGTATATATAAATTACAAGATATCCACGTAGGGTCTAAACTATAAGGTCAGAAAAAATCAATATTACATAGCCCACTTATCGAAAGAGATTATAGGCTAGGATCACGCTTGACCAATAACAGCGAAACACAAATGATGTGGGCTTGTTCCACAACTTAACTCTGGCGTTTTTTTTATATTATGGAGTCAGCAAACAAGCACTCGGCCAGCTTGATGATAAACGTGACCGCAGCCTTTACACACTCGTGTCATCACAAGGATATGACTAGCGTTTCGCCAACCTTGTGAACTGAAGATACTATGTCATATTAACCCAGTAATTTTATTGCCTTTCTCACCCTTCAATGCGAACACTGCTATTTGGCGGTAGAAACAGGTGAGAGTGAGGTACCAATGCAGACGACCTTTGTACGAGGTCTACCTTATGTGATAAAGGTAGGTTTTTGTAGGTACCTTAATGTAGGTTCACTGAACTTGTTTCAAATGCATTGATAGCAGTTTCATTACAAATTCTGTATATTACAAGTAATCGATAATTTTCGGTACAGTAATGAAGCTATTGCACATCGGTTGAATCGTTCGATGAAGTTAAGCAACTTTGAATAGTTGAAATTCGAGATGGGTGACCCATGTTGCATTATCTCGAAAGCCTTTGTTTTCAAAGCTAGTCATTGATGCAATTCATCATTATCATACTAGCTATTGGAAGTCCACTGCTCGAGTCATCACAAAGATATCACTAATGTGTCGCCAACCTTGTGAACTTAAATTACTGTGTTACATTACCAAGTGATGAGCAACAATGAGAACACTGCTATTTGGCGGTAGAAATAGGTGTGAGGTACCAAAGTAGGCGATCTTTGTATGGGCACTACCTCATGTAAAAGCGGGTGAAAACATCTCAAGTGGAGCATCTCAAGTCTGATCTGTCTGTCTGTCTGTCTGTCTGTGAGATGAATATGTAAGCTTTTCTGTTGGTGTATCTTTTAAATATCATTATAAGTCCGCGGCTGGACACAGGCGTCCGAGTTTTGACTGTAATTTCGGCGCTTGGCAAGCGCGGCGACGCTGCTGCCCATCCCTGCCCTGTGCATTTAAGCCACACTATTGGATATACCGCCATCTATCGGTTTTGGTCCCTTAGTCGCTTCGTACGACACCTGATATAGGAGCAGGTACTATGCTACCCTGCCGGTACCTCACGGCTATTAAATATATAATTACTAAAATGTTCAATCAGGTTTGAACGTGTCAAAAACAGCCTTAGCTCTTAACAGACACTGACTCCAACTCAAGTGATTGAGACCCAGTTTTTTGAACCCGAAAACAAAAAAATGGTATCGCGTGAGAGACCATTTCGTTAGTGACCTTGATGTTGGTCGTGACGTAATGCATTTCAAACTGGTTAAGAGTTGAATGAAGCTTTTGGGTGCCAGTTGACGCCGGGCAAGTGCGAGTTGCAGCCAGAGGAGGGTTCCAGCGAAGTGTTGGCGACAGGCGCGAACTCGCAGCGGATTCCGGTGTACTCCTCTTTGTTTATTTATTAATGTAGGTACTAGCTGCGCCCGCGACTTCGTCCGCATGAAATAGTTTTTTTGTGCACCATACCTTTTTACCTTAACTTGTATAAACTATGAATGACGTGTTTATTTATATCGAATCGATGGCCTGAAAAGTAAGTTTCAAGTTTCTAGCTCTAAAAATAGCGATACTTGCATACCAATTTTTATCCCCCTTTTCGAGCTCTTACAAACCTTGTTTCAAATTAAAAGATAGCCATTTTTAAGATATAAAGATTGTTGAAAGTTTTATCAAAATCGGTTGAGAGGTTTAAGCGGGAAAGCGTAGTAGGGATAACATTATTATACGGGTTGTAACAAAAATTATGTTGTAATTACGTTGTCCACAAATACGTCAAAGTCCGGGTGAGACATGATAAGTTTATAGCTTCAACAAAAATAACAGATGTCAATATTGTAGCCTTTGATTATATTCGTTAGAAACTTACAAAAAAACCATTAGCATCTTCATTTTATTGCAACTGAAATTAATGCCTATGTTAATCAGTCTAAATTAGGTTTTCTAACGGTGAAAAGAATTGTTAAAATTAAAAAATACCCACAACATCGAATACATCTGACTCCGTGGTAAGTCGCTTAAAACACGCGTGTTACGGACGCCAGACAACAGAGGAATCGCAAATGTACTACTTAAATACATATATTTAACACCCAGACACAGAACAAATACAAATTTCATCATATAAATAGACAAACACAAAGACAGGATAACTACCATCTGCGCCATCGGGCCCGTCGAAATGTCATCAAAAACTTGCTCAATATTTTTAAGTTATATCGTAATGAACAATAAATAATCAATTATCATCTTTCTTCTTTATATTAACACTATCTGTGCCCGCGACTTTGCCCGCGTGGATTTGTGACCTTGGGCAGCGTATTTTCTTTCGAAGTACAACACAACATAGCGCTTGCAACGACATTTTTCGCCCGCGTTTGTCACATTTTAATCAATACTCCGTTCCCTTCGATCGTAGCGAGATGTAATATAGTTTAAGTTACTACCTATTACGTAAACTATCTGCCAGTGAAAGTTCCATCTAAATTGGTCCGGCCATTCCAGAGATTAGGCGGAACAAATAGACAGACAGAGAAAAATTTAAAAAAGTATATTGTTTTTTATTTGTACCGTATATACATTCATGTGCGTGTAGTAGAAAGCGGTTATTTTAATATTACAAACAGATAGTCTTATTTTATTTATTTGTATAGATTATGAACTAGCTTTTCGCCCGATAATTTTTTAGAGATTTTAATTTTTTATCTCATCCCTAGGGACTTCTTGTTTTCTCTAAGAGCTAGGCTGTGTAGAAAGTCGTAATGAATTAAAAAGCTAGATTTTTCTCACGGGAATTTTTTAAGGTATAAAAAATAGCTTAATTTCATACAGATTTGTGCAGCCGTTCCGGCGTGACAGAGTAACAGACGTACAGATATTCTCACAAAATTTCATATTACATACGAGTATAGTAGTGATGGTAGAGTCCTTCTCACATTGCCTTGCAGACAATGTTAAAATTGAGAACTTTTATTTTGAGTGATTTAATCCATCAAACGTTCATGTGGTACCGGCAGGGTAGAATAGTACCTCTCCTTGAATCAGGTGCCGTAAGAGGCGCCTGAGGTACTAAAAACGAAAGATAGTGGTATATCCATCTAAAACAGATGGGCAGCAGCAAACCGTCGCGAAAGCTGCACTCTGCGATTGCCAACACGCTTGCCCAGCACTGCTATTACAGGCAAAATTCCCTCTTACTTGGAGAGGCCTATGTCCAGAAGTGGACTTCCAATGGCTGATATGATGATGATGATATTGATGATGATGATGATGCTGATGATGATGATGAGTCCATAGTCGCAGTCTTTTCAGTTCATTTTCTAACTTATCAATTCACGTGAGTTTGTGACTACAAATAAATGAAGGATATGTTTATTTTTGGAACAATAATTTTCATGATATATACGAGGAAAACGTTAAAATTAAATCAAATCAATTTAATTATCTTTTATATTCCAGGGAAAAACCAGCTTATCGTTACTTACCTAAAATAAAGGCCAAAAATAAAATTATACGTATATATATCAAATTTATATCAATATATCTTGGTCACATTGTCAAGCGTTCTTTCTTTTTCTTTCTTTTTTGACGGGCCCGATGGCGCAGATGGTAGTGATCCCGTCTTGTGTGCCGCAGGTCGTGGGTGCGATCCCCAATCAGGACAAATATTTATGTGATGATATTTATGTTTGTTCTGTGTCTGGCTGTTAAACATATGTATTTAAGTTATATATTTGTGATTCCTCGGTTGTCCGATGTCTTTAACACAAGTGCTTCAAGCGAATTGCCACGGAATCAGGTCAATGTATGAGATGTTGTGGAAATAATTATATCAGTCTTTCAAACTGTCACCTACTTTTATCAGTTTCTCCTTTTATTTTTACAATTTTTTGCAAATATACGACTTTTTTTGCTGTCTGTTAAACTATTACAATTAATTGTTAATTAACCTTTACCTCCTTATTAAAACAGAACTGTCTTGTACTCTCACAGAACTGAACAAAGTGATAGTTAAGAAAAAGACACATTCCTGAACGCACCTACACATATTTGACAGTTAAGTGACATTTTATTTCTTAAAAGACAAAAGACATCAATTTAAAATCCTTGGCTTATTGTATTTATTGAAATTTTGCACAGGCATTTCTTTTATGACGTAGGAGAATACTAAGAAAGGATCTTTGAAAATTCTCCTCATGAAGGGTTTAAACGGAAGAAGAAATTTAGTTTGAAACTGCAGTTTTTCAAATAAATAATAACATCATTTTAATGACTTTAAATCGCGGTTAATTATTTTCCACATTTTGGTTACAATGTAAATATTGAGAATATTGAAAGATGTTGTTTCACAACATCATTTGTCAATCTTCAGAACTAAATCAACTAAAAATGAATAAAGTAGTGAACCCTTAAGGGTGTAAAAGGGGGTGCAAAGTTAGTTTGAAAGTTCTACAAATGGACGCGGGTGAAACCTGCTGGTTATCCATATAAACCTTTCTCTTGAGTCATTCTGTCTATCAATGAGAACTGCATTAAAATCTGTTGAATAGTTTCAAAGTTGTGAGCGATCAGACAGCTAAAGTAAAGATCTTCATTATCATCCATTAGAAGTCCACCCGTCGACATAGACCTCCCCAAGAAAAGAGGAATTTCGCCCATAATTGCCGCGCTGGGCAAGCGCGAAAATGCTAACACGCAATCACAGAGCGCAGCTTTCGCGATGGAGATACTGCTGCCCATCCCTGCCCCATGCATTTGAGCTACACTACTGCCATCTATAGGTTCTGGTACTTAGGTTGCCTCTTACGACGCCTGGTACAAGGGGAGGTACTTTTCTTTTCTCTTCTGGTAATTTTCTGATACCTAACGGCACGGCATTATCTAATTAATAAGTATAAATTATCTGTGTTTTACGAAAATTTTGATGTGATCTCTGAAATGGCATGACTGGGTTTGGTAGGACTTTTGATGGCAGATAGTTGATATGAGTAACTTAGGCTAACATTGCATTAAGATTAAAAAAAAAGCGGAGAATCAATCAAAAATGTGGCTAAAATCGATATACCGCCATCTGTCGGTTCCGGTACCAGAGTCGCCTCTTATCGCTTAGTCGGTACCTCTCGGCAGGAAATGATACCAAAATGACATTGTCAAGATACTAATTGAAATCAATACTCACAGTTGAGATAGGTTAATGACTTACGGGTCATCTAGACAGATATTTAACATTACGAGTAAAGCGACAATAAAACTGCCTCGAACGATTAAAGCGGAGCGGTACCCTGAAACGAATAAATTGGCAATCGTAAACGTAATTGCGTTTTTACAATTAATTGCACAAGAGAGAAGTCAAATATTTGATACGGTATTTAAAATAATCAAACGTGTCGACAACCTTGGCGTGTGACTATGTGTGAAATGCATGCATCCAATTGGACGTTGATTGCGAATACACTAGAGAAACATGTCGCCCGTTGAGGTGGTCTAGTCTTTGGTTCTATTTCAGGAGATCGCAATTATTTTGCTCGTATATTTTCTTTATTTTCTTCCCTTTTTTTAACTAGTTGTTTGCTAGCTATTGACGTTCCAATGTTGGACATAGGCCTCCCCAAGAAAGGAGGAATTTTGCCCATAATTGCCGCGCTGGGCAAGCATGTTGGCCAATCGCAGAGCAGCTATCGCGTCAGAGATGCTGCTGTCCATCCCCGCCCTATGCATTTGAGCTGCACTGTTCCGGATGGATATACCGCCATCTGTCGGTTCTGGTACCTTAGTCGCTTCTTACGACACCTGGTACAGGGAGAGGTACTATTCTGCTCTGCCGGTATTTCACGGCTTAATTATAATAATTAATCTTAATTTAAACGTTAATTAACTGTTTTCGATTAAATTAAATTCGAACAATTAAATTCGGGCCACATTGTTGAAAGTTTTAGTTACATTAACACAAGGCTACTAAAGTCGTTCAGGTTCCCTTAAATTTCTAATCTTTCATCATTTTTATTTATATTTCATATGTATATGCTATAACAAACGGAACAAAAAAATAATAAGCGATTTAGGTCCAGCCCTTCACGCGTGATGTTGTGAACAGAAGAAATAAGGATATATGTACAAGGAGAAGCTGACTGACTGACATAACAGAGAAGGGCCTTTCACAAGGGTTCCTTTTATGAAGTAGGGGAGCCCAAAGAGGATTTTTAAAATTGTACCTCCTTAAGGGGTAAAACGGGAGTGCAATGTTACTATGAAACTTTGCTGTTTCTTTAGTTATTCGAATGAAATTCAGTAGAAAGGTTTTTAACTGAAAGTCATTAGCAAGTGTTACTTTTTTTCTAAAGTCATCCCCTAAGAGGGTATATTTAATATTTTTTTTATTAATCATATATATGTATACATATATATATACAGATATATATATATATATATATAT
>JACJUM010003053.1:308015-336925 GCA_020976665.1 Heortia vitessoides
TCATGAAAATGTATCCTCCACTTCTTTGCTTATGTTTATAACTACGATTTTACATAGATTTATATGTTAGGTGCTGACCAAATCATAAAAAAATTATACGAATTGAGATATCCTATCCCTCTGCCGCAGGTGTCGTAAGAGGCGACTAAGGCACCAGAACCGAGAGATGGCGGTATATCCATCCGAAACAAAGTACCTCAAATGCACAGGTTGGGGTGGGCAGCATCCCCGTCGCGATAGCTGCTCTCTCATGGCAAATATGAATAAAATTCTCCTTTTCTCAGGTAAATCTATGTACAGCAGTGGAACAATTGGTGGAACAAAAAATAGCCTATATCCTTTCTCAGGGTCTAAAGATTATCTGTGCCAAATTTCATTAGATGTTTAATCGGGAAAGCGTAACAGACAGACAGACAGACAGAGTTACTTCCGCATTTACAATATTAGTAGGGATCAACATAATTATACGGGTTATCCCAATTACACAATTATGAAGTTGTAACAAAAAATAAATTATTAACATCGAACTTAATTGTTAATGATTTGACGTTGTCGACAAATACATCAAAATCCAGGTGAGACATGAGGAGTGCGTTAAGTGCCTGCTGCATGCCGCATAAAGGTGATTGCGCACGCGCTACAGTACGACATGGCAGAGGCGCAAACAGCCGATGTCTTCGTCCGGATCGAATGCGCGGATGGTTGTCAAGCACAAAGATATGTGACAATAGCTTTACACATTCAGGCGAGTCCACATCTCCACGCAATATGTGGCACCGCTATATTGACAGCGCTGCACGAGCTCTCCTGGTTGTCAGAGAATTCATCCCCAACATTCCCAGCAAGAACTTAGTTGGGCACACATTTTGCATTCATGATAATGTGGATGGATGAGTCATTTATTTATATCCAAGAAAATGCTACACTTTCCCGAGCTGCGAGGCGGCAACCACCAAAATATTTTAGCCGGTTTGACTAAAGTTTTGTATATAATCGTGACGTAACGTGTCGCAAGCAGTTGCCCAACAGAGATCGAGGTTTATAGAACTGATTAGCATAGTGAACGCCGGCGGATCCGCCCGACATATTTCCTTGGCTATTTTCTAGATCACTAAGCAACTGTTATGAGTTGCGATTGTTGTTTTTTGGACAAACGGACGTACTTGTTGCAAAGGTTAAGTATGTCATCATCATCATATCAGTCATAGAAAGTCCACTGTAGGACGCTGGCCATAATTGCCGCGCTGGGCAGGCGTGGTGGCAATCGCAGAACACTACTTCGCGCCTTCGGATGCTGCTGCCCATCCCCACCATGTAGTGTTTAAGTTGTGCTATTTCGGATGGATACACCGCCATCAGTCCGGTACTTTTGTCACCTCTTACGACACCTGGTACAGAGGTATATACTATTCTACTCTGCCGGTACCTCATGGAGTTATATATGTATACAATAAATTTTATGAATAAAAATTCATTTTACTTATTTTAATTTAATTTAAAAAATTTTTAATTTAAAAAAGTATATTTGTGATTCCTCTGTTGTCCGGCGTCCGTAACACGCGTGCTTTAAGCGACTCATCCCGGCGTCAGGTGAATGTGTGAGATGTTGAGGGAATTTATTATTTTTATTGTTACATTTCGGCAACCGTTTTCAATATTGCCATTGTCAATTTAAAACCATTCAAGCTAGGTTGGGTAACAAAAACACACAACTCCACGTGACATACAAACTTTCACATTTATATTTTAGCGCAGAACGCCTCCGTTCTGTCAACACTGAGTGCGCGCTTACATTTTGAGGCTTCAAAGTCAGCTGGGTGCTCTTTAAGTTTCATCTTACTACCTACAGCTTAAATCCTCAGGGATAGACTAGCCGCATCCCGCAGTTTCCCGCGTTAAATTGTAGAACAAACTAGCATCATTTATTCTACACTGTTATTAATACTAGCCTAATTTTATATCCCTACTAATATTATAAATGCGAAAGTAACTCTGTCTGTCTGTCTGTTATACTTTCCCGCTTATATAAACCGATTTATCCGAAAATAACATAGGCTATTTTTAATTCGAAACAAGCGTTGTAAGGCGTCGAAAGGGGGGGTGGAAAGTTGTATGTAAGTATCACTATTATTGGAGTTATAAACTTGAAACTTAGTTTTCAGGCCATTGATTCGATATAAATAAACATGACATTCAAAGTTGATATAAGTTAAGGTAAAGAGGTATGGTACCCAAAAAAAAAACTATTCCACGCGGACGAAGTCGCTGGCACAGCTTGTAGCATACATTCTTTCCGATAAATAGACTATTCAACTTTATTTAAAATTTTAAAATCGAACGAGTTATTTCTGATCTTGGTGCGTCCATACAAGCAAATTCTTCAGCTTCATAATATTAGGTTAGATTCGAACGCGTCACGTGCCGTAAGATTAGTATAAAGTAGGACATTCAATGACCTATTTGTTCAAATGACTCTTATGACACTATAAGGTTGTCAGGGTCATCGGTCATTTGTGTTGTAACAAGTAAATCGATTCTTATAGGTTTGTTTGTGGTTACGACGGTTAAAAATAATAAGCCTATTTAAATTAAGACGTATAGACTTCGAAGATTTATATATATATACTAGCTGACCCGGCAAACGTAAGTAAAGTGTAGACAAAAAATAGCTTACTTATTGTAAGTATGTATGCATGTTAGATTGTGGTATATGCGTGAAATAAGCATGGAGCGCTGTGAACGATGAGGGAATATAAAAATAACAAAAGGCAAACATTATTTTTAAGTTATTATAATTTATTCCTTAAAATTATATATCATTAATTAAACAATTACGAAAGTAATTCTATTAAACAATAGCAATCTCTTAATGCTATAGCGTGAACAATATTTTTTGTTAGTCCATCTTTAGCTAACACAAACAAACTGGATGGTTTACCCACTCGAGAGCATGCCACGTATAATTGTCCGTGTGAAAAACATGGTGTTCTCAAATCTAATCCACAAACAGACATCGTTTGACTTTTGGATTTGTTGATAGTCATTGCAAATGCCAATCTAATCGGAAACTGAGTACGTTTGAATTGAATTGGCACATCTGTAGGCACAATAGGAATCCGTGATATCAGTATATTTTCACCTCTGAACTTGCCATTTAAAGTCCTGGCTTCGATCACATTTTTCATTAATTTTTGAATGACTAATCACGTACCGTTGCACAGCCGGAGCGGGTTCAAATTACGAAGCAAGGTAATTGGAGATCCATCCTTTATTTGTAAATTATGCGGTGGCATGCCTGGCAAGTCCAGTGCGTTCAAAAACTCTGTGGGAAAATTTACTGCTTCGCTGTCGTCGCAAATTGTATCAATAGATTTATATGATACCAAGTTCCCTGGCAACAACATTTGTATCTTCAGATTTAAATTGTCAACGTCTACATTTATTGCCGCTGAAATCGCTCTTTCTGCAAGCCATGTCTGCAAACGAATGTTTTGCCAGTTCCACCCGGTGCATCCAAAAAAGAGAACCTACCTTGTCCTGCTGAAACTGCGAGCATAGTGCGATAATAAATTGTTCTTTGTTCCTCATTCATTAGTGGGATATTGCGGGCAACAATCGTTGCCATTTCTACAGTACTGTACTGCAGTTCACGATTAATTTCAGTATTCATTAAATCAGATGCAGTTAGATTTGGCGAATTTATACCGAAATTGCTAAGTGGTAAGTTGGCAATGACAATGCAAAGATCCTCAATAGCAATCAATGCTTCATTGTACATTTCGTCGCTGAATGTTGTGGTTAGATCGTGGCACCATATATGATGTTGATGCAATGTATCATCAGTCATTGAATCTTTGTGATTTTCCCATAATATCTGTGCTCGAGCTGGGAAACATGTAGTCAACACTATAGCGAATAGTAGACGAATTTGTATTGCTGTACAGTTCAATGCAGCTTCAGCAAGCATGCATTCCCACTGGCATCTCGTCTTCCAGCAAGCCGAGTGCAAGGCATGCATCTTTATACGTTGGATATTGTTGCCCATTCACTTTACGTATATCTTGAAATGATAATGGGCCAGTAACAGTAACCAACAACAGTCGAAGATAAAAACACTCCGTGTGTCTTGGATTGACTGTAAATAATCGCTCCAAGGCGTTTGATTTAAATAAATTGAGACATGCAGCAACTGGTGAGCCTTGCTTGCGGGGCATCCATGTTTTTGTTTGAGTCCATATGAAATAGCGTGGTACTTGTGAATAGAGTAATGTTCGAGCAAAGGCACCAAAATCATCCGCACAATTACACAATTCAAAAAATGCAGTGAGTGTAGTTTTAGGTTGATTTATTGCACGATCAATCGCAGTCTCGTTCGTGAAAAATAGACGCTGACCGTTTTCAAGATGGATGGCTGCTGCTGCTGGATCCCGGTCATGAATTGGAAAACTAAATATACGCCAAGCAGCTTTATAGAAGCTGATGGACCGACCAATTTGGTAGAGCGTTATTTCATCGTTTTTATTCACTGGAGGAGCATTCACATTAGTATTTTCTACTCTAAACACAGCCATATCACTGCCTTTATGGACATACTTGCAAATGTATTTGATACTCGTCACAGAACTGCAGAACTCAACATTAATATGAGCACTATATGTCTTGCTCAGCAGAGGCGAATGTGGCACCACCCATCGATTGTCAATATCAAAGTCTGTGTTGATGATATTTTTAAATAAATGATTGTCCGCCATTTTCAGGATTTCTTCAACAATATATTGGGTATCCGTCGATTTTTGTGACCGTATCACTAGTAAAATCTTTAGAGAAATTTTTAGTACATTTTCCATCAGCCATGCAACGCGATGAACTATTAAGAGTACCACATGGACCATGAATCATGTTTGTTGTAACAATATCAAACAGCAGTTGGTCAGTGGATGGATCTGGAATTTCCGTAGAAATGATACTATCGATATCTTCAGGACGGATTTTGTCGATGAACCAAACCAAAATGTGTGCATGAGGTAATCCACGCTTTTGCCACTCATCCGAATACATCCAGCAACGTGTGGGACCAAATACATGTGATTTAGTAATGCAACTTATTAAAGACCTCAACTTTTGTCTGAACACACGTGCTGTCATGTCATGGCGATGTATTGCATTTTGGCCAGGCAGTAGCAAAGATGTAATCTCTGGCCATTTTGGATTACATGTGAACGTGATAAATAAACATGGTCGTCCATATTCGCGCACGAAAGTCAGAGCACCTGTATATATTCTTGCATATGATGTGACTGCCTACGAACGTTGATGGTAAAATGACATGGTTACCAATTTCGGCGACGTCAGCGTTGTTGTTGATAGCGTCTCGCAAATGAATGTACTTATCCGCGCGCAGCTTTTGTTGATTATATCGTAAGTATCGTAGTCGTTCGCTCTCAACCTCGCGTACATGTCGACCATGGATTGTTGACACAAGCTCACGATATCGTAAAATGACGTTGTCCAGATCACGTCTAATCATTAATCGGTACGCTGTAATATTTGTTCATAAAAATTAATTTAAATTTATTACGTTCAATAAATGAATTGTTTTGTTAAATGATTAATGATCAAATTAATAATAAATGAAGTACCTGATACGGGATCTCGTTGTTTTATGTTTATGCAATATCCGTCTTGTCCCTTTCAGAATAATAGCGGATATTGGAGAGCGTCAAATGAACGATGTGTGTCAGCAATTAACTGAAGATTATATTTAACTACGAATCACAATTTCTCGTGCAGCTGTACAAGCGCCAACCAAGATTCCAGCAACATCTTCAGCAACGGCTCCACCTGGTGTTTTATCAGGATTCATGACGATAGCGTGATTATCGCTTTGTAATTGGTGCATATGTGGTTTGAATATTTTCAACAACTCGTTGTGTTTGTTCAAAAGAGCATCTAGCTCGCGGACGATGCGCCCGGCATAAAGTGAATCAAGGTTGTTATAATCACAACGTGCATTCACGCGATTGGCAAGTGCGCTTCCGGAATCCTCGCCGCCCATAAAGTAGATTTGTAAGAATTTATGTGGTTCGTTTGGCAGCAGTTAGCCCAATTTATGATAAACCTGGCCTCCGATTTTGAATGTACTGTTGCTCCGAACGATGTCATTTGAAAGCATGGATTGAATCTTCGAATTGACTTCAGGAACACGTTAGAATCTGGATCCGTGCCGGTAAGTAAGCCGTTCAATGGTTCAGGTGGTGTTTCAATTTCAGGTAGTTGCACTTTTCCTGACGCGCAACACACCCCAGCTGACTCATTTGTGAATTTCAGAACATGACAATAAAACAATTCCTTGTCCATAGCACCAATTACCACTTCTGCATGAGCATAATATTCAATATCGGGCTCGTACTGGAGTGCTGGACGCAGGAATCAATCAGATATAAATGCTCGATGTACCCGTTGTCGTTGTTGGTCATTTGTTCTTCATCTATTGACTGTGAAACGGCGTGATTGTCGTTGATCTAATCTTCTGACTTCATTGCGTTCAGCGCGTGTATCTTCTGGCTCTTCTTGATGCAATTGCGCCATTCTGACGCGTGCATCAGTATTTTGTTGCTGGATTTGTTCTTCTGTTCTTTCGGATCTGCTATTTCGCAAGTTTCGAGCTTTACTTGTACTGCGGCTCAAATCAGCCCCTTTACGTTTTCTTGGCATTGTTCACTGTACAAAACATACATGATGAAAATGTTAAAAGTATGATTAGGGCCAGGATTTTTGCCGCAGTTTTGAAATGATTAGTTTTAATTTATGAAATTATAACAAAAATATAAGTTATATGGAAAAAAATTTCAAACAAAAGTAAAAAAATAAATTTTATGAAAACATTGTCCCATAATTTTTTCATACAACCAATATTTCCATTGACATTTCAAAATAAAGATTCATAATGATTTATTTTTTGGAAACTATGAATAACTTAATTGTTCAATCACACTTTTTTAATAAAATTAAATTAAAATTACATTTTTATAAGATCAACAACATTTTTGATATAAATTAAAAAAGTATACTTACATCACAAAATCTGTTGTTATTGGAAGCTCGTGTCACGTGTTGAGTACTTTTGAGGTTATAAAAATCACTTGATTAACTAATCGTGCAAAATACACTCAAAATTGATAATTCAATTATTATTGATAAAATAAGAATGATTGAAAGTTAATATGAGAGTTGTTACACTGATATGGCAAAATAATAATTGCCAACGTTACTACTATACTTGATGCATAAACAATAATGATGGCAGAAAGAAAGTAGACCGGCTTCGTTCTAATCCCTACGCCGTGCTGTTTACTGGGTCAGAAGTGACACATGTTGACATCTGGCGGGGATAACTAATTAAATGGCGATTGATCAGTTTTCGACCGGAAAGGAAAAATGATTAAATTACTAAAATGGCTATTAAAAAATAAGCGTTGATCGTAGAAGGGTGAAAATTGAGACTTGTATGTATTTTTGTATGTTTTATCATAAAAAAATAGAAATTAAAAAATTTGTCTAAGAGATAAAAAAAATTAGGGGTTGGACGACCCCTAACATTTAGGGGGATGAAAAATAGATGTTGGCCGATTCTCATAGATACCGGATAAGCACAAAAAATTTCATCAAAATCAGTCAAGCCGTTTCGGAGGAGTATGGCAACGAAAATTGTGACACGAGAATTTTATATATTAGATATATACATACGAATTTTATATTGTCTGTTGAGGTACCAATAGAATAGTTCTTCTACCTGTAGAAGTTGTCGTAAGAGGTGACTAAAGCATAGGCAATTATAGGTGAAACTGGAACATTTAATATATATTTTTCCTTATTAAAAAGTCAGATTACAGGCATACGGTCTGCTTGAGGGTGAACATGGCCGCAGTCTATACACGCTCGTGTCATCACAAGGTTATCACTAGCGTTTCGCCAACCTTGTGAACTGAAGATACAATGTCACATTTACCCAGTAATTCCACTGCCTCTCTCACCATCCAAACCGAAACAGCAATGCAAACACTGCTGTATGGAGGTAGAAATAGGAGTGAGGTACCAATGCAGTCGACCTTTGGCCTACTTGATGTGTACTCCAGCGAGTGGATGTTCAGCGAATGTGGGTTGATGATGATCTTATCTTTATTTGTAAATCAATACTTACTAATATAACAGAGAAATAACGGTACACGTAATTTGACTTCGAAACCTCTTACTAGTTTTTAATTAAAGGACAATATAAGACGTCCATCGCTGGACATAGGCCTCCCCAAGTAATCCCCAATAGGACCGGTTGTATGCGGCCTGAGTCCAGCGCGATCCTGCGGCTTTAGTCAGATCGTCAGTCCATCTTGCGGGTGGACGCCCTAAGCTGCGCTTGCCGGTACGTGGTCTCCATTCCAGAACCTTACGATTCCATCGGCCATCGGTTCTGCGTACCAAATGCCCTGCCCACCGCTACTGCAACTCACAAATCCGCCGGGCAATGGTTTTTCAAAGTTTAAAAAAACGATTCCGAGATTCCGAGTACTTCTCTCATCATATCTCGTTGGTCTACTCCAAGTAGACTCATAAGACCGTGTGGTTGTGGGTTCGGTTCCCACAGAGCTGGGATGGGCAGCAGCATTCCCGTCGCGAAAGCGATCTGCGATAGCCAACACGGTTGCCCAGCGCGGCAATTATGGGCAAAACCCTCCCCTTTCTGGGTAAGGTACCTGACGGTACCTCACTCAACAATTTGTTTTTTGTATACATTGGATCCATGTCGATTTACATTCCTATAATTATAGCTTGATTGGAATAATTAATCAAGTGGAGTCGCACAAGTTGCTTGTTATTTATTTATATTTTTCATTAGACCAGGTCGACAAACAAGCACACGCGTGATAGTAACCGTCACTGCAGCCTATACACGCTCGTAATATCACAAGGATATCTCTAACGTGTTGCCAACCGCGTGATTTGAAGATATTATGTCACATTATGCAGTAATATCCTCCTCTCTCACCCTCCACTGGAACACAGCAGAGCGAACACTGCTGTTCGGTAGAAATACAGAGTGAGGTACCAATGCAGACAATTTTTGTTTTTATTATACGACGGCGCGACGCCGCAGGTGGTGGTGGGCCTATCTTATGCGCCAAGGGTCGATCCCCATATTTATATAATGATATTTGTGTTTGTCTTGTGTCTAGGTGTTAGGAATATTATATTTGAGTATTATATTTGTGATTCCTCTGTTGTCTGGTGTCCGTACACGCGAGTTTTCACGGAGTTAGGTTAATGTATCAGATGTTGTTTGAATTTATATGTACTTTGCAAAACTTGGCATTTTATTTTTTATAAATGCTGTTTACATTGCTAATGTTTTACATGTTAAGCATATTATAACACTAGCTGTGCCCGCGACTTCGTCCGCGTGTAATTTTAACGTTGCTCTTTCATTAATTTTGCGTATATCAACCCTTCACGCTGCGCACGCGACGAAAGCTCTCAAAATTTCTCGCCCGTTTTTGTTACATTTTTGATTGATGCTGCGCTCCTATTGGTCGTAACGTGATGTTATATAGCCTAAGTTAATTATTATCGTATCAGCTATCTGCTATCATTAAAAGTCCTATCAAAATCAGGTGTGCCATTCCAGAGATTACAACAAAAAAATCGTAAAAAACAGATACTTTAATATTACAAAGAGACATTCCAACTATGTTTATATGTATTAACTAGATAAAGCCGCGAGGTACCGGCAGAAAAGAATAGTACCTCCCCCTGTATCAAGTGTTGGAAGAGGCGGCTAAGGTACGAGAACCGACAGATGGCGGTATAAACATCTGAAATAGTTTAGGTCAAATGCACAGGCCGGGATGGGCAGCAGCATCCACGTCGCGAAAGCTGCTCTCTGCGATTGCCGACACGCTTGCCCAGCGCGGCAATTACGGGCAAATTCCCCGTGTCTTCCGTTCAGTGAAGCTCCAATGGCTGATATGATGAATTAGTTTTAATTTAAATATTTCTAGATTAGCTGGTCGGTGGTTAGATAATTTTGTAGCAACGCCCTTGCGTGGCGACACATGTCAATAACTTTAATTGTATTTGCGGGCTTTTCAGCGCAAATAGTAGTGTAGTCCTATTGTGCGCTAGAGGATGACCTTCCGACGAACGAGTTGGATTCCAACTAAGGACAATGATTTATATGAAGGTATTTGTATTTGTTCTGTGTCTAGGTGTTAAATATATGCATTTAAGTAGTATATTTGTGGATCGTCTGTTGTCTGATGTCCGTAACACGCGTGCTTTAAGCGACTATCTCGGAGTCAGGTCAATATGAGATAAATCGTGAATTAAAAATATAGTTAATAACACACTAAATTCATTTGAATTTCATCATCTGCTATAAAAGCGAGTGCGAGAGTCAATTAAAATCGGTCCAGCTTTTTTGGAGATTAACCGGAATGTGTTTGCTATATTTATTGTATATCCGTCAAGAAAAGCTAAGCTGTCAATAAGCTATTTTGACATAATTTACTAACATTTAATATTTATTATACATATAAATAAAATTGGAATGTTTGTTTGTTCTTACATATATGCATATGTATGTATGTGCGGTGTTGTCTGTCTGTATGATTGTTCTGGCTAATCTCTGAAACGGCTGTGCCGATTTATACGGGAATTTCCCTGGTAGATAGCTAATGTAACAAGAAATAACTAAGGCTATAAAGCATCACACTAAATCTACGAGAGAATAATTAATGAAAAATGTGGCAAAACCGTGTGAATAAGACACATTTTATGGTAAAACGCGATTACGGGTGAAATAGGAGAATGCTGCGGCGAAGTTGCGGGCACGGCCAGTATATCAACGCAAGGCCTAAAGTATAAGGGTGAGATACATGAAATTTCGCATAAGGGTTTTTGAAAATTCACTCCGTACATAGGCTTCGTAAATAGGACATTGAAAGTCATGAAACACGTAAAATATTTTTTTTCGAAATCATCTCTTACTAGGGTTAAAGGTGTGGGGGGGGGGCAAAGATATTACATCTTTGTATTCCTTAAATATTTATGTTTGTCCGAGATGATCTTTTAAACTACAGAACCGTTTTGAAACAAAAATTGTTTATAAGTATAGTAAGCACAGCGTTTGAAGAAAGTTTCACTGATAATCAATTTTTTGTAATGCTTGCTTTAAAAAATTGATGGACCCATTGGCGCAGATGGTAGTGATCCTATCTTGCGCGCCAAACGTTCGATTCCCACCGAGAGCAAATATTTATATGATGATATTTGTGTTTATTCAGAGTTAAATATATGTATTTAAGTTGTATATATGTGGTTCCTCTGTGGTCTGGCGTCCGATACACAAGTGCTTTAAGCGACTCACCACGGAGTCAAGTCAATGTATTTAATCTATGTAAGAAATTATCTCCCACCAAATCTTGTGAGATTATTTAGTTGGTTGAGAGTTTATTTATTTATAATTAATTATTTAATATATACTTATATTATAAAGCTCAAGAGTTTGTTTGTTTGACAGCGTTGTTGTTCTCCGAAACCACTGGTTTGACTTAGATAATTCTTTGAGTGTTGAATAGTCCATTTATCAAGATAGGTTATAAGCTACTATCTATTTGCAAATAGTTCAGAATCCATTTTTAATTAAATAAAAAAATCCTGAAAGTCACTATACACCCCAAAGTCACACTTTTATTTACAACGTTAACCAGCCTCGCGATGAAGGAAAGAGAGCAATGTTTGCCGGCTTTTTGTTAGTCAATAAAAGAACAACAGAGCGACGAGTACGACGGGTGGAAGCGTTTTCGATACAAACTCCGAAAAAAAAATATAGTGATGAGTCTCATGTTCAAGATGCTCCTAAAGAATATGTTGTATCTTTTAGTAAAATACAGACATCCGTCATAGGACCTCCACCGCTGGACACAGGTCTCCCCAAGAGATCTCCAATAGGACATTTTGTATGCGGACTGTGTCCGCGATCCCGAGGTTCTATCGGACTATGAAATTGCACTGCAGATCGACTATAAGCTAACAGTAATGTTTCCATACATTTAATAAATTAAATTTCACGTATTTGTAAATAAACATAAACAAACTAGTTCACTTCACACATTTTGTTTCATCCCAAAAATATATTGCGACAATAAATTGAGATATAAACCATCCTCTCTCTCAAGTTGGATCAAACTGTACACAGTGACCAAAAATATATTAAAATCGGTTCAGTAGTTTAGAAATGCATACCGGACAAACACCGCGACACGTAATATTTTATATATAAAGATATTGAACGCATAAACAAAAGACAATAATAAATAGATGAAAATTTGAAAAATATAATCCAAAAATGTTATTTCACACAATCAAAATAGTTAAATTAACACTTAACCACACATAAATAATATAAAAAAATGAAATAACACAAACAAATCAATACTGCAGTATTTTCAAAAAAAATCGCAGATCCATGTAAACACACACTCACCAAAAATAGCGGGAAACGCCCTGACGTGTTCGATGTATTCCCAACGAGTGGAACGCACTGTGTATCTTCCGAACACTGCACTGTGTACGGCCGTTCGACTTTCACTGCGGCGGCCCGCCATGTGCCGCCTGACGAGGCGTGGCGACACACGACCCGGCGTTGCGCGCGGGCAAGACGCTCATCTCACTTCTGCCCACCAATTATCAATACACTATATAGTATAAAACAGAACTGCTTTCCCTGTCTGTCCATATATGCTTATCACTTATATGATGCGGTTCTGGTCAATCATTATAGTGATTCGAGATGAAGGTTTATATTTAATATCCTGCTAATCCTTACTAATATTATAAATGTGAAAGTACTCTGTCTGTCTGTTACGCTCACCCGCTTAAACCTCAACCGATTTTAATAAAACTTAGCACAGACAATCTTTAGATCTCAAAAAAGACTATCTTTTAATTCGAAACAAGCTTTGTAAGGGATCGAAAAGGGGGATGAAAAGTTGTATGGAAGTATCGCTATTTTTAGAGCTACAAACTTGAAACTAATTTTTCAGGCCATTGATCCGATATAAACAAACATGACATTCAAAGTTCATATAAGTTACGGTAAAGAGGTTATGGTACCTAAAAAAACTGTAAGTTATGTAAATAAACATATTTTTTTGCTATTACATAGCAAACGCTGGCTGAACCTGACGAGATAGATCTTAATATTGTACTACAGTATTGTACACCTTAAAAAGGTCTACAAAACAGTCCGCGGTGGCGTATGTCCATCTCTTAGGAATAACCAACGATAACCATTTTATATCCTCATTAAAAATACTATTTTCGCTTACTTGAAAACAAAATGTACCGATTTGTTAATTAGTTTATAATTACTGTAAGTCGTTCGTATTGATTAATTTTACAAAACGATAATTCAAAAACAGGTCCGGTTGGCAAATATACTCGTATATAGACAGAATACCGACAGATGGCGGTATATCCATCCAAAAAATTGCAACTCAAATCACAGGGCGGGGATGGGCAGCAGCATCCCCGCCGTGAAAGCTGCTCTCTGTGATTGCCAACACCCTTGCCCAGCGCGGCAATTATGAGCATCATTTTCTTGGGGAGGCCTACGTCCAGCCGTAGATTTCCAATGGCTAATATTTTTAAGTCACAAGGTTCACTAGTAATATCTTTGTGATATCACGAACATCTATAAGCTGTGGTGACACTTCCTATCGCGCAGGCTGTATGCTTGTATGTCTTTGGTCTAATAGAAAAACATGTTGTAGGTAATTAACCTACAAACATTCCAATGTCTTACTTTTACAAATGTGAAGCAATCGATAAAGAAGAAATGGTTTCTTAATTAAAGGTTTTGTAAGTAAAATAATGTTTTTTTTTATATTAAAGACTAGTTGTGCCCGCGACTTCGTCCGCGTGAATTAGTTCTTTTGGGTACCAAACCTTCTATAATCTATATCTATCTAAACTTATATAAACTTTAAATGTCATGTTTATTATATTGAATCAATAGCCTGAAAAATAAGTTTCAAGATTCCAGCTCAAAAAATAGTGATACATCCATACAGCTTTTCATCCCCTTTTTCGACCTCTTACCCTTATTTCGAATAAAAAAATATCCTTTGTCCTTTCTCAGGGTCTAAAGATTGTCTGTGCCAAATTTCATCAAAATCGGGAAAGCGTAGCAGACAGACAGACAGAGTTACTTCCGCGTTTATAATATTAGTAGGGATATGATATAATAGCAAAAAATCGACTGTTGAATTGTGGTTTTGGTAGCACGAAGGTTGTACACGCCTCCGGTTAGGTGAAGATGCAGGTTCAAGTCTGAAAACAGACGAGTTGATTTTTTTCTATTAAATATGTTATTTACCTATAATACCTAAATATGGATTCAGGTACTCAGGCGGGGTTTTGTGAAATTCAACCCGTGAAGGGGTAAAAAGGGGTGGCGAAGTTCATATGGAACTTCACAGTTTTAATAGTGCTTTTACAAACAACTAGAAAATACACATTGTGTAAAGAAATTAAAATATAGTTATTAAATTTTCTAGGAAACACAGGGGTGAAATAAATGGGGCTCTGGGGCTTTTCTGATGGACAGGTTCTCGCTTGTTATGCAGCGTGGTGATGCTGCAAGCATCCTTTTCTTTGGAATGCATTATTTTTGTATTCTTCTTGAAATTATTGATTCGTATATAAACGGTAAAGAGGTCAATAGCCGAATCCAACTCGGCGGCAGCGTTCGGAAAATTGTGAAACATCTCGTCCAACATACCTTAGTGCCTCTAGTCGAAAGTGCTCGACCAATGTGTGTTACCAGCGATGAACTGTGGCAGAGTAACATGGTCTCTTACCATAGGCCTTATCGGCCAACTAAAAGTAACTCAACGAGATATGGAGAGGGCAATGCTTGGAGTTTCTTTGCGCTATCGAATCAGGAATGAGGAGAGTCGTAACAGAACCAAAGTTACCGACATTGCCTGGCGGATTCATCATCATCATATCAGCCATTGGAAGTCCATTGCTGGATATAGGCCTCCCCAAGAAAGGGGGAATTTTGCCCATAATTGCCGCGCTGGCCAAGCGTGTTGGCAATCGTAGAGCGCAGCCTTCATGGTGGGAATGCAGCTCCCCATCCCCGTCCTGTGCATTTGAGCTCCACCATTCGGATAGATATATTGCCATCTCTCGGTTTATACTGCCATCTGTCGGTTTCAAAGGAAATCACTTGTCCAAAAACCTAATGTCATCGATGGAAGTCCTACGGTTGATATGGTAATGATGATATTTTCATTTTATATACTTGTCAAGTGGGCAGGGCACTTGGTACGCAGAACCGATGGCCGATGGAGTCGTGAGGTTCTGGAATGGAGACCACGTACCGGCAAGCGCAGCGTAGGGCGCCCAAACAAACGACAAACGGTCTGACTAAAACCGCAGGATCGCGCTGGACACAGGCCGCATACAACCGGACCTATTGGAGATTACTTGGGGAGGCCTATGTCCAGCGGTGGACGTCTCATGGCTGATATGATGCTGATGATGATACTAGTCATCAAGTAAAACAGTTCGTTGTATAAAAATTACCGCACCACCAATCTTTAAATTACATCAATGGCTGCCGAGGCCCACTGCTACTTGCGAAAAGTTCTGCAGAAATACATAAGCAGAAAGCGTTGTGCAATCAATCAAGTCCAGTCGAGAGAGAACGCCATCCGCCTTAAAATGATAGAAGGATTTTCCTTATGACCCCGCGTTATATAAATGAATCCCTATTTCCCTTGGTCACGCCATCACGCGTGTACGGCTGGACTAATTTCACAATTCTTTTTGAGTTTGTTATTGTCGAGAGATTATTCTTATGAGAGGAAAAAGAAATTGCACAGAAAATTACAAAATTTAAGAATACTTAACATTCATACGAGCCCGCATTCTGTCTATTCAATGTCAAATGTTACATAAAAAAAGTTGATATTGATCAAAACCATTTGTATGCGCACGAGTAATTAAACTAATATTGTATATTATAAAGAATTAGGATAATAAACACACTTTTTTTGTCATCAACCTAATTTTATTAAATAAAATGTATATTATTTAATCTTGATGACGGGCCTGATGGCGCGGTTCGTAGTGATCCTATCTTGAGCGCCAGGGGTCGTGGGTTCGATTCACACCGATATATATATCTTTGTTCTGTGTCTAAGTGTTAATATATTTGTGATTCCTCTGTTGTCTGGCGTCCGTAACACGCGTGCTTTAAGCGACTCATCCCGGCGTCAGATGAATGTGTGAGATGTTGTGGGAACTTTTTATTATTATTATTTATCATAAAAATAATACCAATTCGAACTAAACAGTCATCGTCAAGACAGCACAACGTCTGTCGGATCCGCTTGTAAATTATAATTGGTATGGGTTGCTGTAACTCCTCTGTTGGAAATGGCCGAAGTATGCCGTGAGGTACCGGCAGAGTAGAATAGTACCTCCCACTGCACTAAGCCACCAGAAACGACAAATAGCGGTATATCCATCCGAAACAGTGCAGATCTAATGCACAGGGCGGGGAGGGATACCAGCATCCGTGTCGCGAGGACTGCGCTCTGCGATTGCTAACACGCTTGCCCAGCGCGGCAGTTATGGGCAAAATTCTCCCTTTCTTATGGAAACCTATGTCTAACAGTGAACTTCCAATGGCTGATATGATTTTGTAGTTAAGTCAACACAAAGTCTGTCAGGTCAGTTCTTATACCTAGAAAATAGAGAGCCGTTCTAATACGAAATTTCTAGAATATTGTTAGCTGAATGCTGTTGTTATAAGCCTTCGTAAAATCGATTTTTTTAATCGATCACAATTCTTAAGTCGGCTGGTTAGTTTGAAATCGATCCTAGATCAATCAATTGACAACTTTGGGAATAATTGACGGGCCCGATGGCGCTGATGGTATTGATCCTGTCTTATACCGCAAGGGTTGTGAGATCGATCTCTACCTAGGGCATACATTCATCATCATATCAGCCATTTAAAGTCCACTGCTGGACATAGGCCTCCACAAGAAAGGGGGATTTGGCCTATAACTGCCGCACTGGGAAAGCGTGGTGGCAATCGTAGAGCGCTGTTACGGTGATGGGAATGCTTCTGAACACCACCGTCCTGTGCATTGGAGCTGCACTGTTCCGGATGGATACACCGCCATCTGTCGTGTGAACTTTCAAATCAACCTGAAATGTCACAAAATTTACTTGATATCTCACTTACTATCATCATGATTGCAACCTTAAAACTTTTACAGCTGAATATCGACCTCCCTAAGAAAGAAGACAAATTTACTTATAAAAGACTAATCCGATGGTGTTGATAGTAGTGAATCTACCTTGTGCGCCTAAGATCGTAGGTTCGATACCCACCAGGTCAAATATGTATTTGTCCTGGGTGGGTATCGAATCTTCTTTTATTACAGTGTTTGCCCTGTGACCGGGTGTTAAATATATGTGATGTCCGTAACGCTGACTCCGAAAGCAATTGCTTTCAGTGACATATTTCGAAGTCAGGTCAATGTATGAGATTTTCTGTGAATTTATTTAATTGCCGATCCAGGCTGGCGTATGATAGTAAAAAGCTGAACGAAAAGCAGTTTGTTGGACGTCTGTCGCCTGTTCACAGTATCGTCTCCTGCAGTTCCACTCTAATTCGTGGGTGATGGATCCAGAGTCAGTGGCCATAAAAATGTCCAAATATTTCGCTGGCCAGCCACAACGAGTGCGTATACTCACGCAATAGAAAGTCAGTGGGTCAGTGTTATGCAATCGAAGTGGTTCATTCACGTGGGATGGAAACACACGGACGGACAAACCGACAGCCACAATATATACATTTAACTAAACTTTATTTAACATAGCATTCTTTTTAACTATTTCTTTAACAATAATAAACGTTGCTTAATAAAAGTAATTAACAAATAACCAATGTCTATTGAAAAATCCAAATATTGTGATTAATTTTATTGTCGATTACTTGTTAGTTTATTGTAGTTAATTTAATTGGATACTAGATTAAATAAGTTGGCCATTATCAGTCAAGCTAGCTAGTAGTTGCTTCTAACATATTGCAGCGCCCTCGCAGGGTGTCACATGAAACTAATTTATATTGCATTTTGTCCTCCATGTTCATGTAATGTGACAAGCAATCAATGAATTTGAATTTATCATACCAGCCTTTGATAGTCCACTGATGGACAAAGGCCTCTCCAAGAAAAGGGAAATTTTGCCCATAATTGCCGCGCTAGGTAAGCTTGTTGGCAATCGCAGAGCGCAGCTTTTGCGACGGAGATGCGGCTGCCCATCCTCGCCCTGTGCATTTAAGCTGCATTGTTTCGGATGGATAAACCGCCCGGATAGATGTGCCTGCCCAGCGCGGCAATTATGGGCAAAAGTCACCCTATCTTGCAGAGGCTACGTCCACAGCGGACTTTCTATGGCTGATACGATAAATCATCTCGTGTTATCACAAGGATATCACTAGCGTGACGCGTCCCTGTAAACTGAAGATAAAATATCCCAATTACCCAGAAATTTTACTGCCTCTGCAGCAATACGAACACTGCTATTTGCCGGTAGAAATAGGTGAGAGTGAGGTACCCATGTAGACGACCTTTGGAAGAGGTCGTCCCATATTGAAATAGGCTGTTTTTAATAACTGGAAGCAAGGGTGCACTTGGCAGCAAGGTCAAGTCGACTCAAACGAAGTCGCGGGCGGAAACTAAAAAGAAATAACCAACAAGATCTAGGCGTCACCTCTGATTAATAGACAACATTGCATTTAATTTTTGGCGGGCTTGATAGCGCAAAATTTTTTTTATTGTACCACAATTAACAGACTTTGATGTAAATTATTGTTACAAAGTTTAATATAATCGATTGTGGAAGACGAGGGAAGTTTCTCTGGTCACCAGGTCTTCACCCATTTTGATTGTCAACGTGTAGCAACAAGTTTCTGATATATATACAAACATGACCATTTATTACTACCCAGTTTGAATGTATCTTTGTGTCATCATCATCATCATACCAGCCACTGGGCGCCCACCGCTGGGCATAGGCGTCCCCAAGAAAGGAAATTGTTTGCGCATAATTGCCGTGCTGGGTGAGCGTGTTGGCGATCGTTGTAGCTATCGCGACAGGGATGATGCTGCCCATCCCCGCCCTGCGCATTTGAGCTACACTGTTTTGGATCGATATATCGCCATCTGTCGGTTTTGGTACCTTAGTCACCTCTTACGACACCTGTTGCAGTGGGAGGTACTACATCACGGAACATTACATGTGAAGTTTAAGTAAATAATATGTCTAAGTGTATGGGTGTGTGTAAGATTGTGTTGCTGTATTATATGGTAAATGTGTGTGTGGTTTTGTAATGAGGAAGTCTGTTTTTTGGTGTTAATATTTTATTATATACCTATATATTTATATGTTGCCGTGGGGTACCGGCCGAGTAGCCCACCACACGGCTCCATAAAATAAATAATTCCCTCAAAGGCAACTGCATAAGATTTTACAATAAAATACCCGACAACTTATACAAATTAGAAATTAAGAAATGACGTTAAGATTAAGCTTATTTCTAAATGTATTATGGTACTGAGGATTATTTTATTGATAAAACTGCCTAGGAATGAATTGCTCGAACCTAGCTTTAAGACAACGGTTGGTTAGCGCTGACGCCGGTGGGGGTTCCATTAACACTAACTATTTAGTATTGATGGAATCCTTATCTTCACCAGTTATTCCTTGGAGGTTCCTTTCTTGTGGCTCATGTAATGATGAACCTGCATTTAGCTTAGTTTTTAGACCCGCCTGGGGCCGGCAGACTAGTACAACGTAGGCCTGATTGAAATGTTAGATGTCTATTACGATCCCATAGGTTCATGGCTTACTTCATATTTCGGAATTGAAACTATAATATTTATTATATTTGACGATTCGAAAGTGCTTGTATTCGGCCGACTGGAAAAAATAATATTTTGTTTTGTTTTAATTAGAAAGAACTTCCCCTGAACCAGGTGTCTGTTGAGGTACTGGAACTGACAAATGGCGGTATACCCATCTGAAACAGTGAAGCTCAATTGCACATAATGGAGATGGGCATCCCCGTAGCAGAATTTCATTATCGGCAAATCCCCCCTTTTTTGGGAGGCCTCTATCCAGCAGTGGACTCACATACAACGGCTGGTATGATGATAATGATGATGATGATATTTACATCTATAATGTAATTAATGTCTCTGTCTCATAGTCATTTAGTAGCCAGTATTTTTGCTAGTAGATTACTTTTGGTGATTAACTTTTGGTGTGTGAACAGAGATTTTTAGATTTTTATTTATATTATTATATAAATAAATAACATGATGAGCAGTGATCCTGTCTAGTGCGCTAGAGGTCGTATTTGTGATTCCTCTGTTGTCTGGCGTCCGTAACACGCGTGCTTTAAGCGACTTACCACGGAGTCAGGTCAACATATGAGATGTTGTGGGAACAATGTAATATAAACAATGCATCAATTGTTTATATTACATTGTTCCCGTGAACTGATTGGGTGAACCACTACATTAGTGTTGTGCCCAATAGTTAGTTCTTTCCTAACTGAGCACATAACGATGGTTCCTTACGTAACTCGCGGTAACTCAGAACCAGTCTCTGGCCAGTGGTGTGCGCCGCCATGTGGAAAGTGGTCGATGTTTTTTGATCTTACTTGAATAAAGCGGGCTTGGTTATATTGGAACGAAGTTCCTTATCGCGCGTTGCGAAAGGGCGCTAGATGGAAAACATTAAGAGTAAAAAGTGTTTGTGCTGCAGATGTGCGCCGCGCGGCGTGCGCGTGCGGCTCTCTCTCTCTCTCTCTCTCTCTCACATAGAAAGCAAGCCAGTTATTTCCATTTCGTCTGTCTATATCGCATTGACCGGTGTGGTGTCACGACAATTATTTTTGTCAAGTGTATACAGGATATTTGTAAATAATAAATAATATCATTCCTTCACTAATTAATCGAAAGTAACTTCGTTCCACCCAGGTGTCCCTTGACGCCTCTCATTTTTATTTATTAATTTGTAAGCCAGCAATTGTTAGACAGTGATAATATGTAAACAGAAGCTAGAACACTAGACAACTTATGAGATTCACACAGCACGCGTTGTGTGAATCTCACACACTTGACAAAAATAATTGTCGTGACACCACACCGGTCAATGCGATATAGAAAGACGAAATGGAAATAACTGGCTTGCTTTCTATGAATGAAGTGCCAAATCCATCAATTAAATTTAAATTAAATTAATTTTTAATTAGATAAATATAAAACTTAAGCGTCATCTGATTACACAACGCGTGCTGAGGATGTCATTTGCTCTGGCCATGTTTTGACATTCAATAAGGCCAAAGAATATAATCACTAAAGGGTAAGGACAATTAATGTTTACCTAAATTTTACTTACATACTTGATTATTTAGCGTTACAAGCGTATGGTCCGCGTGATAGTGAGCGTCACTGCAGCCTGTAGATGCTCGTAATGTCACTTGGACGTTGCCAACCTCGTAACTTGAAGATATTATGCTACATTACCTAGTAATTCCACTGCCTCTCTCACCCTTCATACCGGAACACTGCTATTTAGCGGTAGAAATAGGTTAGATTGAGGTACTAATGTTGACGACCTTTGTATTAAGTACTTTAATACAAAATATATTTAAGTTTTATGTACCTTTTTAATTTATCTCTTATAGAACCGGTTGTTCAGACTTGCTTCTTTCGCTCTTGCGGTTCTTTTCCGATTGCTTTTGGATCGGATTCCATTCGCTATACACGGTCTGTTAGAAATAATTACAAAGCTTGCAGGTTATGTCTATCAATGTCAAGGTCAGCGGTGTATCGATATCGATAAATGCCCCGCCGCCGCCACACCACTAAAGTAATGAAGCGCGACCACTTTCACTCGGCGTTATACGCGTTTCCTATTTTACTTTATTATTTACATACGAAATTGTTTCGTCATAATCAACATAGCGTTTAGGGATTTCGTGAAATAACTGTTTACGCAGTGTTACGACACTATATACTGAGGTACCGGCGGAGTAGATTAGTACCTCCCCCTTTACTAGGTGTCGTAAGAGGCGACTGAGGTGCCAAAACCGAAACGTGTAGCTCGTATACTCAGGGCGAGGATGGGTAGCAGCGTCACTGTCACGAAAGCTGCGTTCTGCAATTGTCAATACGTTTACCCAGCGCGGCAATTATGGGTAGAATTCCCCCATTCTGGGGGGGGGGGGGGCTATCCAACAGTGGACTTCAATATACTGACTACTTTGTTTGTTAGATATGTATTTGGAATAGCAACAATACCATCTCTCGACATGCTACGCTTAGAACTATCTATCTATCTGTTTCTGCCCTTGTTGTCTATATGCTGGGCAGATGCGTCTATAAAAAGGAGTCAAATTATATTTTTTCCAACATTATTGCAATTTATGAACTGGAGTAATGTTATAATGTTAATTCATATAACACCTCATACATTGACCTGACTCGGAGATAAGTCAATTCAATTAATTTCAGAACAATATACATAAAAAAATAAGTTGTACCTATGTAAGAACGTGTAAAATAGACGAGAAAAAAACAGTAGAATTTAAAAATTTCAGTATTTGTCAAAAATAAATTAAACCTTTATTTCAAATTCAAATTAACAACGTGATTTGTTATTTCAAAAGCAACGCGCGCCGCCGCCGATGAACTCGACGACACTATAAACGCATATTTCCAACAAAAATGTTGTTAAAATATTTGTGAAGCCACTCTTGTTTAAGTCGCTAAAAGCACGCGTGTGACACACGTCAGACAACAGACAACAGGACTATACATAAATATACTATCTGAATACATACTTAGCACACAGAACAAACACAAATGTCGTCATGTACTCGTAAGTAAGTGGTACAGCTCGGGTGTTGTGCAGCGACGCTGAAAGGCTAAGAACTTGCTGGAGTTGTTCAACGACGTGGTGTCCTCTTGAGGTGGAAAACAATTGCCGCTCCCGTATCAATAAATGCAGTGTACAAAACAATCGCTACTGATAGAAATGTCAAAACTATTAAAATATAGCACGCACTGGCAATAGATCAACCTACATATAATAGATAGTATTACTTAATTATGGTTCCGGAGCCAGCAGATGGCGGTATATCCATCCGAAGCAGTGTAGCTTAAATGTACAGGACGGAGATAGGCAGCAGCATTTTTGTTACGGAAGCTGCGTTCTGCGATTGCCAACACGCTTGCCCAACGCGGCAATTTTGGGCAAGAAACCTCCTTTCTTGGAGAAGCCTATGCCCAGCAGTGGACTTTCAATGACAAGTATGATGATAATGATGATGAAGTCATCACCTATTTTTACCGGCAAATAACAGTGTTCGCATTGCTGTGTTTTGATTTGAAAGGTGAGAGAGGCAGTGAAATTACTGAGTATATGTGACATTGTATCTTCAGTTCGCAAGGTTGGCGACACGCTAGTGGTATCTTTGTGAAACGCGGGTCTATAGGCTGCAGTCACGTTAACCATCAACCGATCCGTATGTTTCTTTGCTGGCTTCATAATATAAAAAAATTAAACGCATATATCTGTATAATAATTCAACATACGTTTTATTAAACAATTTCAAGAAGATTAATGTAAAAGTGCCTGCAAAAACATTAATAGCAATTGCCAATTCCGTCAAAATTGACGAGACTGAGATATCGAATACGTTCCCACTCCGCGGCAATCACATTCTTCAACTCTCTGATGGTCGCCGGTTGTACTGATCTCACGCGTCGTTTCAGAATGTCCCAGACATGCTCTATAGAATTGTGGTCGGGACTTCGAGCTGGCCAACCCAAACGACGAATGCCGACCTCTTGCACATACGCTTCCACATCGCCAGACCGGTGCGTGCGAGCGTTGTTGTCCATTAAAATTGAGTCTTCGCCTAAAGCGGCCAATGCGGGTTGTGCATGAGGAATTAGAACTTTCGTTATGTATCGATGTCCAGTTAGTGAGCCGTTTTCAATGGAGACTAACTTTGTACGATCCATTGAATTTATTCCTGCCTATAACATAACAGAGCCCCCACCATAAGGTGTGATTTCTTCAAAACAAGCCTCTGCAAAGCGTTCTCCTCGTCTTCGTAGCACTCACTGACGTCGATCGTCACCGAACAGAGATATCCTGGTCCCATCGGAAAACAATACCCTATTCCAGTCTTTTTGAGTCCATGTGTAACCTAGGGCTGTGCTCACGGAGTAACTTAGGGCCGCAAGACGGGCGATGACTGCGTATATTGGCCGCGAGAAGCCTCCTCCTGACTGTCTATAGACTAATATGCACATTTCTTACTTCTTCGAGGTTGTTCTTAAGGTCCACATACAATGACTTGTGATTTCTCAATGCGCGACTTACAAGAAAACGATCATCCCGTGGTTGGGTACATGGTTTTCTTCTAGAACCAGGCCTTCTCTCGACGGAACCGGTTTCTTGATACCGCTGCCAGGTCCTTTGAACCGTCGAGCGACTCACACAGCCTCTGAGCCACGAAGCATTGGCTGCAACCCTCTGCTATCAGCGCAATAATTTTGGTAGCTTTTACCACTTTCTCTAACATTATTGAGACAGCTAAACAGCAATAAATGAAGCTTTGACAATTAAGAATATGAAATCGTTTCATAAAAATTGACTAAAAGTTATGAGAACCAATATTATCTTTTAAAACTTCGCACCAAAATTTTAGGATAAAAAGTCGTTTTCTGTAAAAACGACTTTTTATCGCAATCTGTAAAAACGAGCATCAAACGAAAATTTGAATTTAGAACGTACTGTTTTAAACACCACGGCAATTTAAAGAAGAGTTAAAATCAAAACCACCCGTTTCTTTGCATATATATATACAATCTCATATGTACCTATATTTATATATACACTAGCTGCGTATCAGTGAATGGCAAGAATTGCTTAGTTTGTTGTTTAATAACAAGTGAAAATAGCAGCCACATTCTGTTACAACTAACACGTGTTGTGCTACACGTGTTGGTAGCAGCTAGACGGAAAGTTCATGGACCCAAGCTATCAGATCTACCACTTGGATTCAGATTTTTGTTCATAATGTTCAAACTACAAAGATTCGGAAGTCACCTTAAATATTGATATTTTAACATGCATCATTACACTAGTCATTTTAAAGAGGACCGACTTTCATCATCATGATCATATCAGCCACAAGACGTCCACCGCTGGACATAGACCTCCCCAATCTCCAATAGGACCGGTTGTATGCGGCCTGTGTAGCTATTTTCGGAGCTAGAAACTTGAAACTTAGTTTTCAAGCCATTGATTCGATACAAGTAAACATGACATTCAAAGTTTATATAAGTTAAGGTAAAGAGGTATGGTGCCCAAAAGAAACTATTCCACGCGGACGAAGTCGCGTAACTGTTTATGAGCTTCAGTGATTATTCTGTTTTTGTTTCTTTTCATGTAAAAATTTAGCTAATGGTAATAAGAATAAGAAGAATCAAAATAAAGTTCAAGCTAAACAATTTAATTATCCATGGTCCAATGTCCACTGCCGGACGACCCGATATCAAGTTATTCCGGTGGACCCATCTCGTCGTAACGCAGGACGCTGGCCGCCATCATGTATTGGATCAAGTCGGCTTCCTTGAACTTGTTGATCGTGTCCACAATCTCCTCCCCGTACGTGGCGACCAAGTCGCGTCTACTCGACAGAGCTATGTTGCTGTCGGTGTGCGCGAGATCTTTGGTGGAGCCGAACACGAAGTGGGCCATCGATCTGTCGGCCACGATGCGGCCCAGGACGTCCCGCGCTTCCGCGACGGTCGTCACCCCTTCCGCTTTTATGATGTGGGTGAGTATCCTGTCTGGGTCCATGAGGTGCTCGAAGATCTGCTGCCGTGGGTTCACTCTCGCCACCGGCCAAATGGTGGGGATGACCACGTAGAGGTCTCGCCAGAGGTCGTCGCCCAGCGCGTGCTTCCACAGCGTCAGGCCCGCCACGCTCGCCTTCACCTGCATCTGCGCGGCGCACCGCAACGCTTTCTGCACCAGCGGCTGGAACTTTTTCGCGAAATTCACGTACACGTCTAGGGCCACGCTGCCGGTTTTCAAGCAGCCTTCGATGTAGTTGTTGACCATGGACAGCATGGTGTAGTGGTCGTCGCCAGTCAGCGACAAGCCCCCGCACCAGTGGCTGGTGTCGTTGATGCCGCTCGCGTTCAAGGCTTTCAAGTTGCTTTGCACCATACCTTTGTATTCTTGCAGCTCTTCGCGCCAAGCGGTCGCCGTGGGATTCTTGAAGTACGGCGAGATGATACTGAACACACCCAGAGCCATGTGAGCCAAGTCCTTGTTGACTTCGTATTCGACGGGCGTGGGTTTCATGCTCATCATAGTCCCGTTCTGGAGATATAGGATGTACTCGCTGCCGACGCCTGATAGTCTCTTGTCGTGGTCCACGTCCAGCGCCAGGATGAGCGGGTACAGGTTGAACCCCACACGGGTCCTCATAATGGCGTGATGCTTCCTCATCAACAGGTTCATATTCCTCAAGCCGATGCGGTACTCCCGCAACTTGTCACCACGCACAGCGACGTCATCGATCAACTTCTGTTCCGTTTCATTTCTTTCTTTCAGTAAAGAGAGTGTTTCCTCAGTGAGATTGAGTGATTTCCACTTTGGTATTTCGTAGCCGAACGAATTGTCAATGCTGGGTTGTTGGGTGGTGGTGCGGATGTGAGGCGGGGTGAGCGCGAGGCCGTGGGTGGCCAGCGTGATCAGGCCGACGGTGCGCGTCGCCAGCGCAATCATCTCGACCACCAACATCCCAGAGATGGCCGGCATCAGGTCGGCCGCTATCTTCGACAGATTGCTCGGGATGTTTCGCCCTTATATACATTTAGCCAAGTTTCGATAACCTCTAATCGATTATCCAACCTTTGCAGTTACAATGTAGCGTATTGTTATCAGACATTGAGTTGGTTCGCTCCTTTGTACTGAAAACAGCTGTTATTGCGTTTCATGATGTGCTATTGCGTGTTAAAAATGACACAAATAGAGTGAATTGAGGACAAATTTAAATAAATACCAGAATAAGAACCGGCAGAGTAGAATAGTACCTCCCCCTATACCGGGTGTCGCAAAAGGCGGCTAAAGTAAAAGTAAAAGATCCGACAGGTGGCGGTATATCCAATCCGAAACAATGCAGCTCAAATGCACAGAGGAGGATGGGCAGCAGCATCATAGTCATGAAAGCTTGCCCAGCGCGGGAATTATGGGCAGGATTCCCCCTTTCTTAGTGAGGCCTGATGTTAAATATATATATATGAGGTAGCAAGAGGAGTCGATCGATAGAAAAATATACATAATATGAATAGATTGTTGTTCAGGTTAAATATAATAACTAGATATAACTATAACGATAGAAAGTGACCCTTTACCAGCCAGGGTTTGAACACAGCCAGGGTCTGCGTGCATCTAATATTAAGCGGGGGTGCTTTTCGCAAACTGTTGGTTTGTACGACTAATCCATAAAGGACTTACTAAAAACGTGGTGGAATGCACAGGCGTGTTCAGTAAAAGGTTCTCTGATGACCTGAGAGATCTCTCGTGGCTGTCACCTAGGATTTTTAAGATATGAGGGTTAGGAAGGGTCGAAAAGAATCTTGTATAATGAAGACAGGGTGCGGGCTCGCCTGCGAAGTCGAATGGGAAGCCATTTAAGCTTAATACGAAATTAGGACACGTCTTCAAATTTGCGTTAACCAAAAATTAAGGGTCGTGGGTTCGGACCCCACTTAAGACAAATATTTATATGATAGTATGTGTGTTTGTCCTGTGTCTGGGAGGTAAATGTATGTATTTAAGTATTATATTTGTGATTCCTCTGTTGTCTGATGTGTGTAACTCAAGTGCTTTAAGCGACTTTCTCGGAGTCAGGTCATAAATTACCTCACATGTGATGTCGTAGGATTTTACAAACACTCAAATGTCTCTGACTCAAATGACTTTTACAAGTTGGAAGCAATCGATACAGAAGATAAAGTTACTTTATAACGTTAAAGGTCCAGGTGCTCGGGACCAGCTATCTTGTTTTCTAGTAAATTAATATTTCCGAGCGCGACGGACTCTTAAACCTTTTTTAATTATTCACAAATTTCCTAAATTACAAATGTACAATTTTAACGTAAAAACCATTTTTAAATTCACTGCTATACGAGAGCAATTCAAAAACATAATGATGACATGGGGTTACACGAAGTATTTCATGCAATTCGTGAGGTACCGGCAGAGTAGAATAGTACCTACTTCCCACTGCACCAGGTGTCGTAAAAGGCGACTAAGGTACTAGAACCCACAGATGGCGGTATATCTATCTGAAACAATGCAGCTCAAATGCACAGGGCGGGGATGGGCAGCAGCACCCCCGTCGCATAAAGCTGCGCTCCGCGTTTGCCAACACGCATGCCCAGCGCGATAATTATGGGCAAATTTCCCCCTTCTTTGGGGAGGCCTATGTTCAGCAGTGGACGTTCAATGGCTGGGATGATGATTGAAATTGAATCCACTTTTACTTGAAACCATTAACAAACGTCACAAACATTTTTGCCGATATGTCCCTTACGCCAATTGAATTTCTGATCACCGCCATCTCTAAATATATTATAAAGCTGAAGAGTTTGTTTGTTTGTTTAAACGCGCTAATTCAGGAACCTCTGGTTCGATTTGAGAAATTTGTTCTTCAAATTTATATT
>JACJUM010003053.1:346925-377387 GCA_020976665.1 Heortia vitessoides
CTTAGAGAACAAAATAGGCTGCTAAGAATACTTATCATGCGCAGACGAAGTCACAGGCATTGGCTAGGACTTGATATGCAATGAGCAATATCTATGAATTGTTGAAATTCAAGAAAAAATATTCCTGTTACAATGTAGTCTATAACTTGCGACCCGCCCCGACTTCGCGCGAGTGCAAATGAGGATAAAATCTGATTGTAGTGTGTAATCCCTAAGAGATGGACATATGCCATCGCGGACTGTTTTGTAGACCTAAGGTGTAGTACATTATTTTTATCTATCTTGATTCAGCCAGCGCATGCAATATAATTGCAAAACATAAAATGTTTACGTGAAACACCGCATCAGTAACTTCTAAAATGATCAGTGTTTCTGTACTATAATGTAATGTAAGAATTATGCATATAGCCGTGAGGTGCCGGCAGAATAGAATAGTACCTCCCTCTGTATCAGGTATCGTAAGAAACGACTAAGGTACCGGAACCGACAGATGGCGGTGTATCCATCCAGAACAGTGCAGCTCAAATGCACAGGGCGTGATGAGTAGCAGAATCCCCGTCACGAAAGCTGCGCTCTGCGATTGCCAACACGCTTGCCCAGCGCGGCAATTATGGGCAGGATTCCCACTTTCTTGGGAAGGCCTATATCCAGCAGTGGACTTCCAATGGCCAACCCTTTCCTGAAATTACTCTATCTATTTAATGAAATTGCGTCAAAATGTGGTGTGGTTGACTCGCACTGTCAAACACTTATCAGACCTTATGTTATTTATTACTTGTCCGACTTGACTCAAGTGGATTAATACATGTTTCGTCACTAACCCCGAGGCCTGCAGCCATCCATAAAGTGCTTTGCGATATCCGCTTCCCCCACTTCCTTAAATTTTTTGTTTTCCACTTTGGTCTCCAACCGTCTACGGGGTTGGTTCTGGAGGTCGAATTTCCAGAACGGATGCGTTGAACCCACACTCTTGTGTTTTTCTTCGAGCTGTGTTTGCAGCATTGGTGTCGCGGTAGAACTCGTCCTCATAAATATACTGATGTTTTATATTTTTCATTATGCAGTAATAACCGACGCCAAAGAAAGAAATAATGATTATATCATATGCATTTATTGCGTTTATTTATACAAATATGTATGCCACGTAAATTTATTTTGTATATATATTCCCTGCACCACTATATATATATATATATATACATATATATTTTCTGTTTTGTGTAATGGTCGACTGGGAGATAATGCCATCTGGCATTAAGTCCGCCATTTGTACATTTTGTAACATTTTGTGCAATAAAGTTGACTAAATAAATAAATAAATAAAAACGAAGAAAAAACATTGAATGACTGTCCGAAACATGTGCGCTTGACTACGACCCACCACGGAGTCGGGCCGACGAGTGTGATGTTGTGTGTGTTTATTATTATTAATAATTTAATATATCTTACACCCAGAACACAAACATTTATCGTTTTAATTCTAGTCTCGGGCGGGGATCGAATCCACGACCTCAGTACACAAGATGTAATCACCGAATGCGTTATTGTCAATATTTACTAAAGCACTTAGAATAGCTTGTTTTAGAAATGAAAAGGTAACAAACGAAGATTTTATACATTATTTATTTTAATTGGTTCAGTATTTTATAATGTATATTTTCTTTTTATTATATTTGTTTTTTTTTTAATAGAATTGAGTCACAATCAAAAACTAGAGGTAGACCTCTAACAGAAGTCGTCTGCATCGGTACCTCACTCTCACCCATTTCTACCGCGAAATAGCAGTGTTCGCGTTGCTGTGTTCCGGTCTGAATGGCGAGAGAGAAGCAGTAAAATTACTGGGTAAATGTGACATAGTTTCTTCAGTTCACAGGATTGAAGACACGCAAGTGACATTATTGCAATCACACAAGTGTCTATAGGCTGTATAATGCGTATTCGCTGACTTCATAACATAAAAAAATCGGTTCGGTAGCCTACTACGCTCTCTGGTGGTGGTTACAGAACCACAGCTGGTGGGAGACTAACAGCGCCGGTATTACCACAGTCAGTCCCACGTGAAGCAGGTACAACCTGAAAAGACGTGCACGTTGGTACAAACCAGTTAACAATAACAAAAAATAAATTTCTATTCATATATATGTTTTGAATTATTATTATTTGCCGTGAGGTACCGGCAGAGTAGAATAGTACCTCCCACTGCACCAGGTGTCGAAAGAGGCGATTAAGGTACCAGAACCGACAGATGGCGGTATGTCCATCCGAAACAGTAGTTCTAATTCACAGGGCGGGGGTGGGCAGCAGCATTCCCCTCGCTAAAGCTCATATATGGACTTGACTCTGTGACAAGTCGCTCAAAACACTTGTGTTACAGATATCAGACAACAGAGGAATCACAAACATACAACCTAAATACATATATTCAACACCCAGACACAGAAAAAGCACAAATATCATCATGAAAATATTTGCCCTGGGTAGGAATCGAACCACGACCTTTGGCGCACAAGATAGAATCACCACCATCAGCGTCATCGGGCCCGTCTAATGGCATACGTAGTGCGAATACCTTTTTACGGTATACCGCAATACAGACCTGTGCATCCTCCTCCTCGCTCGTGGGATGCTGTCGTCGCTCTCCTTGGTGAGGTGTCTGCGGCAGCCCAAAACGAACGAGTCGTAGAACTTTCGCCAACTGCAATACCCACGGTGACATCGTTTATTTATTTTGTACACTATTCATTAGTGAAAATCATTTTTATTTTTAATGAATAAATTATACAATGAGTATGATTTATTCATTAAAAATTATTCGTTAAAACTACATGGGTGGGGATGGGTAGCAGCAACTCCATGCGCTCTGCGATTGACAACACGATTACCCACCGCGGTAATTATGGGCATAAAACCTTCTTTCTTGGAGAGGTCTATGTCCAGCAGTGGACTTCCAATGGCTGTAATGATGATGATGAAATCTACATGAGGTAGACCTTAAAAGGTCGTCTGTATTGGTATCTCACTCTCACCTATTTCGACCAACAAATAGCAGTGTTCGCATTTCTTTGTTCTGTTCTGAAGGGTGATAGAGAGAGACAGTAAATTTATTGGGAAATATGGCATACTATCCTCAAGTCACAAGGTTGGCAACGCGTTAGTGATGTCCTTGTGATATCACAGGCGTCTGTAGGCTGCGGTGACGCTTACTGTCACGCGGAATGTATGCTTGTTTGTCTACTAGTCTAATAATAAAAAAAAGAATTTTGCCCATAATTGCCGACTTTTGAGATGGAGTTCATCCCCACCCTTTGTATTTGAGCTACACTGTCTCGGATGGATTAAATCTTCCATTACAGATGGATACAGCCATCTGTCGGATTTGGTACCTTAGTCACCTCAAAAACTTGGTAAAGAGGTACTTCACGGCAGGTGTAAATATCAACATCATCAGCATACCAGCCATTAAAAGTCCACTGTTGGACATAGGCCTCCCTAAGAATACCCCCTGTATGTTGCCCATAATTACCGCGCTGGGCAACCGTGTTTGCAATCACTGAGCGCAGCTTTCGCGACGGTGAAGCTGCTGCCTATCCCCGCTCTGTAAATTTGAGCTGACTTTTTTGCATGGATAGACCGCCATCTGTCAGTTCTGGTATCTCAGTCGCCTCTTGACACCTGGTACAGGGGGAGGTACTAGGCCACTCTGCCGTTACCTTACGGCAGGTGTTAATATGATATAATATAATATAACTAGCTGTGCCCGCGCCTGCATCCGCGTGGAATAGTTTCTTTTTGGGTACCAAACCTCTTTACTTTAACTTATATAAGCTTTGAATGTCATGTTTATTTATATCGAATCAATGGCCTGAAAAAGAAGTTTCAAGTTTCAAGCTCTAAAAATAGCGATACCTCCATACAACTTTTCATCCCCATTTTCGACCCCTTACAACCCTTATTTCGAATTAAAAAAAAATAGGCTATGTCCTTTCTCAGGGTCTAAAGATTGTCTGTGCCAAACTTCATCAAAATCGGTTAAGAGGTTTAAGCGGAACAGACAGATAGACAGACAGAGTTAATTGGGGCAACTATTGTTGCAGGTGACGGACAGATGGAAGCACTCACTCTATAGTGTTGGGGTCTATGTTGTACAGGCGTGCGTCAGCCGGCGAGAGACGCGCCCGCAGCCGCTGCACGTTGTCCGTCCTGAAGTGCCACTCCCGCGTCGTGAAGTACGTCAAGGTGCCGTTCATCCGGCGCAGGTACTGCTCCATTTCTATCAGGTTCGTGCTGCAACACCGTAGAGTGGAATAGCTGTTGCTCTTAACACCTGCCTCAATTGGAGCTCTAGAGTCAATTGCATGTTTGATTGGCCTTTGCTGCGACATGACCTGAGAACCTATCATTCACTTGCCTAGTCTTTTCCCTATTTACACTGTGGTTGTACGATACAAAAGCGGCCCCAATTTGAAGGAATATTGGTTGACAATGTGACATAGTATCTGAGTCACTTTCTTTCATTATAGTTCTAATTATATTTCCTTCTATATACTTTATATTATTTATATTTAATGTATTAATGTCGTTTTCTTTTTTTCTATCTTATATACACCTCTTACCACCTCTTAGTTTCACTCGCTCTTTCCATCTAAAGAAATCCAAACAAGTAAAAACACACGCCACTGGTAACTGCTAAATTCTTTTTGCATTCTTGATAAAGTACCATAATAATAATAAGTGTACATTGTACCGCTGGTGGTTTCAAGCACTGGTGTCATTCCTGAGCACCTACTTGATGCCTCACGAACCCTTGACTTACCTGAAAGCATTTGCATCACTATGCAGAAAGCGGCAATTCTTAACACCTGCTTCATCGTCCGAAAGTATTTACAAGATGATACTCCCTAGTACCGGCTTTAGGATTATGATTGGGGAATCATAATCCTAAAGTTCACTTGGCCTAAGCCCGTGAATTTTAGTTATATACCAAAACATCCTCGGTGTTTTGAAAAATTGAGATCCAAAAATAATAATAATAAACTCCCCCAATATTTCACACATTGACCTGACGCCGTGGTATATCGCTTAAAGCACGCGTGTTACGGACGCCAGGCAACAGAGGAATCACAAATATACCACTTAAAAACATATGTTTAACACCCAGACACAGAACTCACATAAATATCATCATGTAAATATTTGCTCTGGGTGGAAATCGAACCCACGACAATAGTCGTGGGTTCGATTATCTAGTTATTTTTTATTATTAGTATATTATTATATAGTTTGTTATCGCCATCAAAGCACCTGTAAAAATCCAATGCTGGACATAGAGGAGGCCTATGTCCAGCATTGGATTTTTACAAAAGGAGAATTTCACCTGCTATTATCGCGCATTTTTAGAACGTAGCTTCGGGAATGCTGCTGCTTATCCTCCATCCGCAGAGAAGACAAGAGGTATCGGCAGATTAAAAAAGTACTTCCCCCTGTACCAGGCCTCGTAAGAGGCGACTGAGATATCAGAACCGATAAATGGCGGAATATCCACCTGAAACAGTGTAGCTTAAATGCAAAGTGTACAGATGGGCAGCAGCATCCCCATCTCGAAAGCTGCGCTCTGCGATGGCCAACACGCTTGCCCAGCGGCAATTATGGACAAAATTTCTTGGGGAGGTCTATCACTTCCAACGGCTGTAATGATGAAGAAATTATGATGATCCTCCGAATGGATATATAGCCTCAGTCGCTTCATAGCACCCGGTACAGGGGAAGGTACTCACCTACCTTGCGGCTAGGAATGAAATGGTACCTCGTGGTGTTGGCGGGCCGGAACACCCGCGAGATGTACTCCATCAGGTAGAACGGCAGCGTTTGTTTGAAGAACTCGTGTAACTTGTACACCGTTCTGTAAAGGGAACAGAAACAATGTGCTTGGACATGGGAAAACGAGGCTTTCACCAGTGGATGGATTTACGAAGGTTTGATGCGCACAGTTACAATTACAAAACATTTTATAAACAAATTCAAAGGAAGAACCTAGTACTTACAGCACAGGCTCGGCCTAGTTTATGTACTAGTATATTGTATACACTCAAGAAAAATAAAATGTATAAATATATATAAACAAATGTACAAGAGTTATTTTGTCTAATTTTTAATAGTTGCAAGTGACCATACCGCATCCTCTCTCATGCACTGGAACCTCCGTCTTATGTCACCGCATTAGAACTTACTTTCCTCTGTCAAACGCGCTGTGCACGACACAGCGGAGCTTCCCCGACATCGTCGGAGGGGTTGTGGCGGGTGACTTTGTAAACATTTGGCATGGGAATATTATTAGTACCCCCTTTCTGTGTCTTAATAAATAGGCACCATGGTTTAGTTGTATGCAAGTTGTATGCATTTCGATATATTTAAAAAGATAATCCCAACAAAGAGTTATTACACATCAATACAATATATATATATATATATATATATAAATATATTTTTATTATTATTTTTTTTTTATATTTACAAAAATATTCTTATGCTTGCTTTCTTGTATTTATTTGCTTGCGTGTGTCGTAATGTACCCATTGTTCTATGAAACATTCATACGATTAAACGTCGTTTTACGAAAAATTGTAACGTGCACAATCACCTACGCGTTTAAACATGTTTAATCAATATTAGCTTTGAGGTACCGGCAGAGTAGAATAGTACCTCCCTCTGAACTAGGTGTCGTAAGTAGCGACTAAGGTACCAGAACCGACAGATTGCGGTGTGGTGTATCCATTCGAAACAATGTAGCTCAAATACACAATATTCCCTTTTTCTTGGGCAGGCTTTGGAGACCAGCAGTCGACTTCCACTGACTGTGACGACGACGACGAATGAATATTTCTATCGATAACTTATCATGTGTTATCAAAGTGGACGTAAAACGTCCACAGCTGGTCTGGAGAAAGAGGGAATTTTGCAAAAATCGCCGCGCCAAGCAAGTTTGTTGGCGGTCGCAAAGTGCAGCTATCGCGATAGGGGTACTGCCGTCCATCACCGGCCGTCATCATCATCTCAGCTACATTGTTGCGGATGGATATACCGCCATCTGTTGGCTCCAGTACCTTAATCACCTTTTACAACACCTGTTACAGGGGAAGTACTTTTCTACTCTACCGGTACTAGCTTCGTATATTTGGAACAATGCAGCTGTGAAATAAACTGTTTACTAGTCCGGCTGCCGTCGTCATTTTTGCAGTAGATGAATCTTTTCTTGTTATTTATTTACTACGAACTGTCTCCTTCGTGGGACATTCAGCAGTCCATTGGTTGGTGCTGACGCGGACGTGCTCGGTGCGTGACCTGCGCCACATTCTCATTGTACATACAGTAGTACTACTGGGATTGGATTAGGTCTTTAGGTATTTTGCGTTTTAGTCTTCGCATTTTGTTGTGGTTCTCCATAAATGGCCGTGCCAGGGCGTTTGGATGATGTTCAATCCGTTCTTTGTAGCATTTAGTATGGCGTTCAATTTTCTGCCTTACAGTGGGTATAGCCAGGTCACGGTGCAAAAGCAAGTCCAAACAGGCTTCAATATTGCCTTGTGCAGAAGGAGTTTATTTTCAATAGATAGTTGAGACTTTCACCCAAATTTTTGAATTTGGATAAATACGTCTTTTGTCCAAGTGAAACCCAAGGTATCTCACGTGATCTGCCTGTGGAAATTCGGGAAGTAAATAGAAAATAGAATATAGTGCTTCCCCATTTTGTACTATAAAATGGCGCTGTTGGAGAAATGATAAGAGTATGCCATATAAAGGGTCTGGAAGGGCGTTTTTTAATTTTAAAAAATAACCTTTCGTGCTTCACACGGTCAAATCAAACGCAGTAGAGTTTTGCTTCCAGTGATTCCATTATCTTTTTTGTTAGTCTGTGCACTTGGTCGAGTGGCTGTTTACTATGAAACCCAAACTGATGGCCAGGAATTGATCGTTTGGCTTTTGTAAAGGTAGAATTCTTTGCAGCACTAAAGCTTCGTATATTTTGGATGGAATTGGTAGCAGGCTTATGGGTCTATATGATGTTGCTTCTTTAGGATCCTTATCTAGTTTAGGAAGCATTATTCTTTGTGCTACCTTCCATTCTAGGGGAAAGACTTGTAATCTATTGGCATACGAAAATCGTATGCCAGAGCGTTGTTTATTGTTTTATTTATAGGTTCTTGTTTGTCCCTCTTGTATCCAGGTTTTCTTCTTTGATTATCGTGTGGAGGAGGATATCTTACTTTCAACAGACGCATTTAATCTAGTTTGATCTTTCTTTCCGTGGGCAAGCGGAAGTGTGGGTGTTTATTAATAACAGGGTATGTTTAGATTTTAACTCTATCGTCTCCTTATACTTTCATTTCATAACCACCTTTTACAACTTCTGGTATTTTCAGTAGTGGTTGTAAATTTTTACTCCATCGATAAATAATGGAGGAGGTCTTATTAGTTCAGGTTTATGTGCTCTCTCTCTGTGGTCAAGCCCGTCGAACCTGCTGAATGTTGCCACTGCTGGTGCTGCAAGCCAATAGTACAGTTTTGATTGTTTTTGGCAGCGCATTATTCCTGCTGGACTAGATACCGCAGCGGACTTCACTAAGCTGTTGTCCTTCGAATTATTATTCATTTCTATCAGCTAGCTCTAAGTCCAGTTTGTCTTAATTGGTTGCTCCGCCAACGGAACTTGATCTTGGTCGGTTCATAAGCAAGTTTTTATGATGTATTTTGAGTTGAATGTTTTAGGTTGTCCTTATCTGGTTTTAGTGTTTATTCAGGGTTATTAATATTGCTCATTTTATTCCCACGAGATAGGTCGATTTAATACGTCTCAAGGGGGTGACGCCAATTCCCTCAAGAAGGCAATATACAGCGACGTTTGCCAGGTCCGTCGAGGTTGGTGCTTGGGACTTGCCTCCTGCAATCTATGCATCCCATCGGCACGTAGTCCCACCTTGAGATTAGGGTGACTATTTAAAGAAATGTTCTACCTCGTAGTCCGGGCGGCTAACCCAAGGCCCTCGATTCTGTAAGTAGGTATGAGCATAGAGCTGCGAGTTGTGGAGGGCATTTCCTTCCTCCAGCAGATGTCGGCTTGTTAGGCCGAAGCTCGATGTTGATCGTTTCACGGCTGTTTTGATCTACGTTCAACCAACCCTCCTCTTTTTTCATACGGGCTTGGAAGCGTCAATGGCAGAGTAGATAAATAAAATATTATTATTTATTTAATTTATTTTTTATGAAAGTTTACTCGATGATATTTCTTGATTATTGTTCGATTAGTGAAGAAATATTGTTGTTATAATCGTGGAATACTTTTCTATGAATTATTATTGCAATAGGTAACCTTATGGATTCGGTTGGATTCGGGAATTTTGTGAAAATGAAGGACACAGGATAAGAACATGTAGTCTTCAATGAAAGATTACCTGTTGGCAATGACGGCGAAATTTGGGTACCAGGAGGCACAGAGGACCGGAGTGCGGCGGATCCCGGACTTGATGAGCTCGTGGAACTGCGCCACGGTGGTGGGCCTCTCGTAAGTGCTGCAGTTGTACACGCGCACGCGGCGCGGGCTGGCGACAGCGAGAGAAGTTCAAGGCGGTGCCGGGCAGGAATACCGGCGGACCCGATGGCGCAGGTGGTAGTGATCCTATCATGCGCGACAACGGTCGTAGGTTCGATCCCTACCCGGAACTAATATTTATATGACGATATTTATGTTTGTTCGAGATATGTATGTCTCGAGAGATCCGGCAGGAGCTGAGAGGTACAAGCAGAATATAATAGTACCTCCCACTACACCAGGTGTCGTAAGATGTACCAGAACCGACAGATGGCAGTAAATCTATCTGAAACAGTCCAGCTCAAACGCCCAGGGCGGGGATGCTCGGCAGCATCCCCGTCGCTGAGCTCTGCGATTGTCAACACGCTTGCCCAGCGCGGCAATTATTGGCAAGAAAACTCCTTTCTTGGAGAGGCCTGTATCCAGCTGTGGACTTTCAATGGCTGGTATGATGATGTTTGTTCTGTGTCAAATGTATATAAGTAGTATATTGGTTATTCCTCTTTCGCCTGGCGTCCGTAACACAAGTGTTTTAAGTGGAGTTAGGAAAATGTATGAGAAGTTGTGGGAATTTATTATTATTATTTATTTATGATCTATATCCTACTTGTAGTCTACGGTTACATTCACGTCATCCCCCTTCCCGTGACAATTTGGGGATACAATATGTCACCTATGTCACTTGCTGATAATATCATTTTCTATCCATGAAAGAGTTTTTCAAATTAGTTCAGTATTTTCTTAGTTAGTTTGTTACAAACGTACAAAAATACAAATCTTATTTACATATTTCTTTTCATTTTAGATAGTTCTCTTATTTTTTCTAAAATAAAACATAGCCTATGTCATTTGGTAAAGAAATAGACCTCGAATAGTTTTTGAAATAAGTCGTTACAAACAGACACGCAAATCTCTCCACTTTTTCATCATCATATCAGCCACAAGACGTCCACCGCTGGATACAGGCCTGTCCAAGTCATCTCCAATAGGACCGGTTGTTTGGGGCCTGTGTCCAGCCCGATCCTACGGTCTTAGTCAGATCGCCTGTCCATCACGCGGGTGGACGCCCTATGCTAAGCTTGCCGGTACGTGGTCTACATTCCAGAACCTCACGACTCCATCGGCGATCGGTTCTGCGTACCAATTGCTCTGCCCACTGCCACTTCAACTTACTAATCCACTTTATAATATGAGTACATGAGTAGGCCAGACAAAGGTCGTCTGCATTGGTACCTCACTCTCACCTATTTCACCACCAAATAGCAGTGTTCGCATTGCTGTGTGCCAGTTTGACGGGTAAGAGAGGCAGTAAATGAACTGGGTAATGTGACTTCAGCCGTGTGGTACCGGCAGAGTAGAATAGAACTTCCCCATATACCAGGTATCCACCTGAAACAGTGTAGATGAAAATGCAACGAGGTGGTGATGACCAGCGCGGCAATGATGATGCACCTGTCAATATATGTTTCCCACGCGACGGCGATGAGCGTGTCAACTGCCATGTCGACTGGCAGCAGGTCGGTGCGCACGCGCGGCTCCGACTGGAACACGCGCAGCAGCCCCCTGGATGTCGCCACCACCACGCCTGCGGGACCGTTGTGGCTCTCCACCCAGCCGGGCTCCGGGTGCTGGACTGAAGACACCACTGGAAAGACGCTCTGGTTCACAGGCAGATATAGCTTACGTGTCCTTATGCATATTCGTATTCCTTAGGAGATGGGAAGAAGCAATATACATATTTATATATTTAAAACTACATAAGGTAGACCTCACCTAGGTCGTCTGCATTGGTCGCAGTCGACTGGCGTCTATTTCTACCGCCAAATAGGAGTATTCGCATTGCTGTGTTCGGGTCTGAACGGTGACAGGGGCAATGATTTTACTGGGTAATGTGGCATAATGTATTCAGGTTACAAAGTTGGAAACGTATTAGTGATATCCTAATGATATTACGAGCGTCTATAGGCTGCAGTGACGCTTACTATCACGCGGTCTGTACAATTGTTTGACGACCTAGCCTAGTATATAAATAATAAAAAATCGGTAAAAATCTTTTAAGTTAAACGATTTTATGTGCACTGAATTCTAGAAAATAAATAAATAGTTACTTAGCTATCAACCTACGTAGGGGTCCAGGTCATTACTGTCTCGGATGGACAATCACTAGGTCGACGTAACATGAACCAAGTCAGCGGCCGAAAATCGGTTCATGAAAAAACACCAACACCAGGGTTTGCTTGGTAGGTAAACTAAGCAGCCTACACCATAACATGTAGGTATTTTGAACTTTTAGTTCAGAAATATTTTAGTACTAGGCAGAAAAGCTTTTAGGCATATTAGCCTAAAATAAAAACGTAGAGCCCATTAAGTATTCTTGTATTACTTTCTACTATACTAAGTGTGGATTGCATCAACTCACTATAATAGTAACTGGAGACTGACCAGCCGTGGCAGGTTCACCAGCGAACGTCGAGCTCATGATCTACCAAAGTATAAAGATATGCTCTGCCATAGGTAGGATTTCAGAGGGGCCCCCCGTTTTTATTTTTTGGTTTTCACGTTGGTCGACTGTGCTGCCCCGCATTTTATGGACCGTGGGTGCCCATGACAGAATTAAGGGCAACGTCCTTCTTTCAGCCGTACCATAATTGAATTTTGCTGGAAACTGTCTTGCTTTAGGGAGAATAACGTGCATGCCGTCTCAGCCGAAGTCAATTCGAGCTGATCGTACATCTGTTTCGTACATTTGGGTTCGACTGAACTGAGGCCATACAATTTCTGTAATGTGGCCTATAGCGCCATTTACCAATCCTTTTGTAACGTCAATGTCCGCACCATTACTTTTGTTCCTACAAATATTTCAAGTCCTGATGCTGAGCCTCCAGTCTTATTTATATCTGTCCGTATTATATTTGCTAAATTTAAACTATCTGTATTTCGTGCGGCGTCAATTAGTTGGTTCTGTGCTTTTTTGATATAAATTCGAGATCCCTTGTCCCGGAAGAGATTTCAAACAGCAGCGTTGTGATTGTTCACTTGCTGATTATTGGGGTGTACCCTTAACGCTTTGTCTGTTGCAAACTCATCACTTGGGTTTTGAATAACTCTTTCATCAAAATACTAAAATGGTTACCGGTTAGCTCACCTATTCTCAAAGTTTAAAAGTACAGTATGAATTTGGTAAGTATAACAATGCTCCGTGCAAATGTCACAAACGCGTATACATGATGTGTTAATTGCATTTTGGAACGCTTGAGTTTGATTTTCAGCTCACGTTGGTTGTTTAACCTGTCGTGGCGTTGCTCGGGTTCCTGAGGCTTCTAACTCCTTTCGTCTCTCACGCCGTCCTATTAATCTGGCCTCATGTTACTCAGGTGTTTCTGACACTAATGGTTCCCTTCGTTTTTGTAGTCGACGATTGAAGTAATTTTTGCTTTCTTGGGCACGTTTCGTTCTATACTTTTCTTTCGCCTAGTCGAGCCTTCTTTTTTGTTGTGTAGCAGTTTCGTTTTTATTTTTGTTTGATTTTTTTAATTATTGTTACCATGTTGTCCCCACGAGTAATGGACATTTTAACGGTTGAAATCAGAGGGCCAGTAAAGGGCAAAACTATAAAATACAACAAGATGCGCCCAATTTTGAGGGGAATACCCTAATGCCATACAGTCCTCGGCACGTTTTGACCTTAACTTGGGGGGTATAGCTGCCGCTACCTAAGTAGGTACCTAATTACCTATTTTTTTAATATGTCCATCGAACGTCACACAATTTTGAACACAACTGTTCTGGACACGACTAATCATGCCCTCACCTAATACGCCATTTTGTAACAGCGTTCATCTTGGATTTGAAATTTTGACATAATGACAGTATTCTACTAGTGTAGTCCTAACAATTGATACCCATATTGACGGGGTTGTGGAATAATATGTAATCCGCCATTTTGTACCGGCGGCCATTTTAGATTTAAAATGTTATATTATATTTTGTATTGTCATCGGAATTAAAGGTGTGAACCGAATTTCAGATCAATTTGACAACAGGAAGGTACTTAAATTTCAATTTCTAATTGTGACCCAAATACCGTACGGGTCGAGTTAAATAAAACCGTTTAAAATATGTACAAAATGGGCGAAGTTCCCACTGACATGAAGACGTACGCACAGCCGCTGATGGTAGAAAGGTGACATTTGGACCGTTGTTTCAATTCATCCGATTAGGCCAGCATTAGGTTCGTAAAAAGACATTTCACCGACCCATGGTGGGCCTGAAGACAGCGATGGGGTACTTGCGCACCCCGTGTTGCAGCACCGCCGCCTCCGCCAGCCACTTGGTGAACGTGTACGTGTTCGGCTTCGGGAATATGAACCTGCGACGGCAAAGAATAAACACAAAGTTAAAGTTAAATATACTTTTACTTAAATACGCCGTCAAATAGTCAACAAAAACAAAAATATACGAGTGTAGATTTGCAAAAGTTAATGTCGATGTTACACAATTGACCGATGCCCCTGACAACCAGAGTTGTACGAGTCGTTTAATCAAATTGGGCATCGAGTGTTCCACTTTAACACTAGTCTACCGGCACCAGACGGGTCTTATAACTAAGTTTATAGCAGGCTCATTACGCGAGCCACCAGAAAAGAACCTGCAAGAACAACCGATGGTGATATCGGTTCCAATAACACCTAATGGTAGGTGTTGTTGGAAACCACACCGGCGTCGGCGCAAACAAGCCGTTGTCTTAACAGTAGATGTTAGAGCAATTCAGTTAATTCCCAAGCAGTTTTATCAATAGGTTTAGTCTTTCAAGCAGTGATAAGCGTTAGCAATAGGTTAATCTTATCCGCAATTCTTGAATTAATTTAAAGGCATATTTTTAATTCTGTTTGGGATTTTATTATTAAATGTTATACTATTGTCCCTGAAAGAATTATTGTTTTAAGCTAGCAACGAGCGCTGCCAGCTTATACTTATTTTTAGAATTAATATTATGTACCAAAGTAATAATATATGAATATATACATTCAACAACACAGCGCTAGAAATATTTATCATATATATATTTGTCCTAGGTGGGGATTGCAGTCACACCACCTGTGCCACCGCCTGCCTAAATCTTCATCAGAGCATTAAAGCAGTCGTTCTACGTCCACAGCAGGGCATGAACCTCCACAGGAAAGAGGGAATTTCGTCTTGAGGAAAATTCCCTCATTCCTATGGAAAAAGGAATTCTGTCTGAAAGAAAAGGCTACTGACCATCCACACACTGTTGCATTTGAGCTGCTTTTTTCGGGTTAATATACCATCAACTTTCGGTTCTGCTACCTTGATAGCGGTAGTTTTACGACAACTGGTACAGATGGAGGTACTTTTCTACTCGTCCGATACCCTTCGAGCAAACATGAAACTGGGAATCTTAATTTCAAAAATTCTTCAATTTCACTCATGTATTGTAGTGGCGTATATTTTAGGACTCCAGTCAAAAAAATACTGCTACCATAAAAAGGTGGGACTAAACTCTTAAATAAAGCCGTGAGGTACCGGAAGAGTAGACTAGTACCTCCCCCTTTACCGGTTGTCTTAAATTTGATTATAGCTTTGACCGATGGTTGATAATCATGATGATGAGAATAAAAATGCGACCTTACTTTCTGGTATCTTCGTCAGTCATCTGCGGCGAGGACTGCACGCTGGCGATGAGGCTACTGAGCGGCTGCGAGGGTGGGTATACGCGCTCCTCGATCACCGCCCTCTCTGTGTTGCTGTAACCCGTCGACACGTGCACCAGGACCTTGCACCAAGTTATACTTTTAGGACGGGATGTTCCTATCTACAGGACCCTAGTGACCACGGATAAACCACGGGCTCTCGGGCAAGATAGGGTGCAGCGGGTTCGCAGACTAGTCCGAATATGTAGGAGTTCTTTCCAGAGTCCTGTTGGTTCGCAGCGGCTTTCTAAGATTAGGTGCAGAGGTGGGGTTGTGTTGCGTCTGCGCGGTATTACCCGTGGTACCTCACTTCTCGTGTGAGATCAAGAGTCTATTAGTGCCGACAAGTAAGTGGGAACAATGGATATGAGGCTCAAAGATTCTAAAGCTAATTGATTATATTAGTTACTCCTCTACGAAATACCTCTAGTGCTAGCACCCTACACCCAGAAGTGACACATAAAGGTCGTCTGCTTTGGTATCTTGCGTATTGTAAAATATCTGTGTCATCATACCAGCCATTGGAAGTCCACTGCTGGACATAGATCTCTCGAAGAAAAGAGATTTTTTGCCCATAATTGCTGCGCTGGGCAAGCGTGTCGGCAATCACAGAGCGCAGCTTTCACGACGTGCTGCTCCATATCCCTGCCTTGTGCATTTGAGCTTCACTGTTTGGATGAATATACCACCCTCTGACGGCTCTGGTAGCTTAGTCGCTTCTTACGACGCCTGGTGCTGAAGGAGGTACTATTTAACTCTGCCAGTACCAAAAGGCAAATAACAAAAAACCTCCTTTCTTGGGGAGGCCTTCTTTCAGCGGTGGACTTCAATAGCTGTAACGATGACAATAATGATTATTATTATTCAGTTTACCTGCACGTTGGGCAGCCGCTCGCAGATGTCCAGCAGGCTGATGGTGGCGATGGTGTTCAGGTCGAGCGCCCGCTTCAGCTCCATGTTGAATTTGACGGTCGCCGCCACGTGGATCACCACCGACACCTGGTGATCAGCTTCATCATATAAGTTTCCCTGTTATTTGTTAACTATTGTGTTTTGAAGATATTTTATGGGCTCAGTGACGCGTTCGGTATTTCCAGCTTATGTGCCAAAGGTCGTGATTTTGATCCCCATCCTAGACAAACAAATGTCAGGAACGTTTGTGTTTTACATTTAAAAACTTCTAATACCGTTGATGCCGGATAATCCCCGTTTGTAGCAATAATTTTGTATTCGCTGCCATTTGCCAACCCTTCCCATATATGCGGGTAATTTCTAAATATAAAAAGTTTCTATCTTCCGCAGTTTTTCCTGGATGTTGAAGACTCACTCAGTCGTTTTATATAAGTGTCTGTTTGTAATATCAAAATAACAGCTCATAAGAAACGCGGTACATTTAACTATTTACATTTTTCGCTGGACGTTTCGGCTACATTGCGGCAACGATTCGCAAGATTGAAAAACAATGTGACAGATGGTCATATATATTTTTGTTCATACAGGCCTATCATTGGCACTTTCAAATTGTCAAATAAAAACTATGTGTATTCGAGTTGAATTTGAAAGCCAGTAAATGTGGATTAAGCATGAATAGGTTACTCATCGGATGTCTTCTTGATGCTGATGATCAAGTAGTGTTAGCATCATCAGCTGAAGAGTTTGCAAGAGATGGTAACGATTTTGCAAATTCCTTTAAAAGGAAAGGTATGAAAGTAAATACATGTGAGACGAAAATGATCGTCGTAGAAAAGAAGGAAAGTGTGACAAATTCTGAGTGTGATCGATGACATGAAAGTTGAACAAGAGAATGAGTTCGTGTGTATCTGGGATGTGTTTTTACGAGAGATGGAATGTATGAAGAAGATATTGAACGGAGAGTGAAGGCTGGAAATAGTGTCAATGGAGGCTTACATGCTTTTATGTGCAGCCAAAATGTGTCAAAAAGGGCACGACTGGCTGTTTACAGAGGTGTGTCGGTTCCAACACTGACATATGGTAGTGAATGTTGGGTGTGGCAGAAGAAGCACGCGGGTAGAATAAATGATGTTGGAATGAGAGCACTTGGAAGTATGTTTGGTGTGTAAAATATTTGTCCTGGGGATCGAACTTACGACGATTGGCGCACAAGATAGGATCACTACCATTTGCGCCATCGGGCCGGTAAATAAATTGTTCGATTTGAATTGGCCGGTGGAAATCGCTGAACTAATTTAAAAAACTCTTTTATGGGTAAAAAATTAAATGATCAGCGAACGAAAACTATATTGTCAAACCATGTTGTCACAGGACAATGACGTGAGTTCACGTGAGGTAGACCTCACACAAAAGGTCGTCTGCATTTTTGCCTCAGTAATACCTATTTCTACCGCCAAATATCAGTACTCGTATTGCTGTTCCGGTTTGAAGGGAGACAGAGGCAGTGAATTTACTGGGTAATGTGGCATAATATCCTCAAGTCACAAAGTTGGCAACACGTTAGTGATATCCTTGTGATATTACGGGCGTGTGTGTGTATAGACTGCAGTGACGGTTACGACCATGCGGACTGAGTACTTGTTTGTCGACCTGGTCTAATGAAAAAAGTGAAGCTGCGGGGCGATGCTAGTACACAATATGATATAGATGGCCAGAAGTATGGTGAGTCGATGGTGGTGACCTGGCGGGCGCGCGGTGCAGCCGTGTGTCGTGAATGAGGTGTCGCTTACAATCACGCGGAGTTTGTTTGTTTGTTTGTCCGAAGTGAAAAACAATCTTAGAGCTACAGATGGTGCAAATAAGTTATGAAGGCAAATCTTGTATGTAGCTCACATTTTCCAATTGCTGCAGAGACTCTGGCCCGAGCCCAAGTCCTGGTCGCGCAGTGTCTCCCTCCAGGCTACGCAGCTTGTCCAGCTGACTGGGCTGCGTCTGCCGGAGCCCGTCGAATACCTAAACGTACCAAACAATCATCATTACCAGCTCAGCCATTGGAAGTCCACTGCTCACCGTCCACAGGTCTCCGGACATAGGTTTAAATTAAATTAGTCACTTATTCAGTTTAAAAAGTTTAACAGAACATCTCGCACATTGAAATGACTCCATAATAAGTCGTTTAAAGCACGCGTGTCATGGACGACAGAAAACAGAGGGATCACAGATATAGTGCTTTAATAGATATATTAAACACCCAGACACAGAACAAACACAAATATCATCATACAAATATTTGCTCTGGATGGGCGAATATTTGTGATCGACCACCGGATATCCGTCGATACAGATACGTACATGGTAACCGGCACATCACTACTGTATACAAAAATTTGTACAGCATTTGCGAGGATGTGAGAATGAAAGAATTAGTCTCACGGGGCTCTGCTTAATTTCCGCGAGCCTCTCCCCCGGCGCCTGGCCGTGTTTGCTCCTTATCAGCAGCTGCAAGGGACCGATGTCAGGACACGTCGCCAGCAAACGCAGCACCAGCACCTGGAATCCGTGGTCGCAGCCATACAAGAACATCATGTCGTTTCAGGTATCATTCATCATGCCAGCCATTAAAAATCCACTGCTGGACATAGGCCTCTCCAAGACAGAAAGATTTTTGCTCATAATGGTCGCGCTGGGCAAGCGTGTTGGCAATCGCAGAGCGCAGCTTTCGCGACGGGGATGCTGCTGCTTATCCACGCCTTATGCATTTGAGTTGCATTGTTTCGGATATACCGCCATCTATCGGTTCTGGTACCTCAATCGCCTCGTACGACACCTGGTACAGTGGGAGGTACTATTCTACTCTGCCTGTACCTCACGGCAAGCTATCATTCCTTCAATATCGTCACTCAGTGGAGAGGAAAGTTATAATTTTCATTTATTTTATAGAGGCACCATTGTTGCTTGAGCCAACATATCCATTGAGTGATAAGTCAATAGAAGATGGTTAGTAAAAAAATAGCTTAAAACAAAGTCGCGTCGCGCTGTCTGTCCGTATGTTTGTTTGATCTTTAAAACTACGCCACGGATTTTGATGCGGTCTTTTTTAATAGATAGAGCAATTCAAGAGGAAGGTTTATATGTATAATACATGCACGATCACCACATGGTAGAAAAACACTGATAATTTTAGAGATTTCTAATGTGACGTCGCAATTAAACTAACTTTTTTGTAGGGTGCATTGCAAACGCTGGCTGAATCCAATGAGACAGATCAAAAGTATGGACTATCTATGGTGTCTGTCCTTGTGTGTGCTTACATCTTAAAAACTACACAACGGATTTTCATACGTTGTTTTTATAATACATGAATTGATGAATGATTTTGATTCGAGACAAAAATGTACATGTTTAAAACATGCATAATATGGAAGAGAAACACTAATAATAATCTCAGAAGTCTCTAACCTTTTGTCGTAATTAAACTTTTTTCTGCGAAGATATTGCGAACCCAACGAGACTGATTAAAATAATATACTATATATTTACCGCACATTTTTTTGTCTACAAAGAGTCCGCGTTGGTATTTTATGGTATGATGTAATTTTCTACATGCCATATAAATTTTAAATAATGCGAAGCGCGCCTTCGATTGACAGCTGCACGATCTATCACGCAACTATCTCCATTTGTTACTGACCTTGCCCAGGAAGCCGGAGGCGCCGGTGATCAGAACCGACCGCCCCGCGTAGAACTGCGGGATATTTAAGGTAGGAACATCGTCTTTTTCCATGGCTGCTATAAAATATCTGGAAATATAGATGTTATGAGTTTGAGTCTAGACTTCATTTATGAGGTTATTTTCCAATATTATTCTTTTTTAAAGATAAATCAAATGAAAATATTTTTTATTCACGTAGGCTCATTACAAACACTTTCGGATCGTAAAAAATAATAAGTAAAACAATTTTAATTCGAAAATATGAGGTACTAAACATAGTACCTATTATAATCATAATAATCATGACCCTATCATCATCCCCCCCCCCCCTCAATAGGAAAATCCGAACCTTATACAATTATTCAGTTGTCTGTCAGTTTCTCGCGGGTATTTATATTTTTCTCAGTAACGAGCGAAGGTATCAAGTCTATATTAGTATCTAATATTTTTGTCAATGCAGCTCAAATGCACAGGGCGGGGATGGGCTGCAGCATCCCCGTCGCGAAAGCTGCACTATGCAATTGCCAATACGCTTGCCCAGCGCGGCAATTATGGGCAACATTCCTCCCTACTTGGGGAGGCCTGTGTCAAGCAGTGGACTTGTGATGGTTGGTATGATGATATGATGATGACAATTCTTGTCTGGGGTACCTTGGAGCAGTATTCATAATCAAGCCTGTACAATCACTCCAGTGACACGGCTATCTAGGCATTACTTTTTATCCTGTCTATTGATATAGCATCTGCCATGAGGTACCGTCTACCGGCAGAGTAGAATAGTACCTCCCATGCGCCAGGTGGAGGACAACTCCCAACAGCTGTAATGATGATGATGATATTGTTAAATCATATTAATTGTACGTAGAGTATTTAAGTCAAAAAAGTTCGATCAAGAACCAAAGCCGACATCGCAGCACTGTCGGACCGCACGATACTGATAACTAAAAATAAATTTAAAACATGTGAAGGAGCAACTGATCTTTTGTCATTGTTTCTGCAAGGGCGCGTCGAGTCACAAATGTAAAAGACAAACAAACTGCGTTAAAAGCCTTTAAAGTATGAAGCCTTTATAAGAATAGTTTCAAAGCTTTAATTGCAGCTTAAAGCATGGATATACCGCCATCTGTCGGTTCCGGCACCTTAGTCGCCTCTTACGACGCCTGGTGCAGTGGGGGGCACCTCAAGGTCAAGCAATTAATATTAAATTACATTATCACAATTGTTCACTTCATTAATCTGACGTATTACGTAGGTTTATAATAAGTTGTTCTCGAATTACGCGTTCAGCGACATGCTTTTTTAGGGTTCTGTATGTCAAAAAGAAAACGAATCCTGTGCAGGAGATCACTCTCTTGCCCGTCTCAGGAACGCGTGGAGATAGACCTCGCACAAAGTTCGTCATCAATAATACAACATTCTCACTTATCTCTACTGGCAAATAGTTCGCATTGCTATTCCGGTGTGAAGGAGCCGAAGCCATTGAATGTCCACTGTTGGACATAGGCCTCTCCAAGAAAGGCGGTTTCTTGCCATAATTGCCGCGAAGGGAAGCGTGTTGGTAATCGCAGAGCGTAGCTATCGCGTTGGAGATGTTGCTGCCTATCCCCGCCCTGTGCATCTGATCTGCACTGTTTCCGATGCATATACCGCCACCTGTCGGTTCTGGTACCTTAGTCGCCTCTTACGACACCTAGTGCAGTGGGAGGTACTATTCTACTCTACCTGTACCTCACGGCGCCGGGCAATATGATGTAATATCTCCAAGTCACAAGCTTGGCAACTCTATAAAAATGTCTATAAAAAGTGGTATATGTTCATCTCTCAGCTCAGACAATCCACCTTGACCATTCCGTATTCTCGAGGCATCCACGCGAAGACGGCGCGGGTCGATAGATTTTGATAGTTTCAGATTTATTATCCCCCTTTCATCGTAAACGCGTAGAGGAATGAAATTCATATACATACAGCCTGATGGTGGAGATGTGGAGATGGTAGTGATCCTGCCTTGTTCGCTAAAGGTCGTTCGTTCGATCCCACCCAGGAAAAACATTTTTGTGATGACATTTTCGTTTGTTCTGTGTCTGGATGTGAAGAATACATATTTAAGTAGTATATTTGTGGTGCCTCTGTTGCCTGATGTCCGCAACTCGCGTGCGAGACGCTGTCTGAGTATTATTGTTGCGATAGTTGCGCACACTACTCCTCCTTTATCTTCGAGCTCTCAAAACGTATATTTTTTAACGTTTTTGCCAAATTTTTGAAGGATGCTCCGCTCCTATCATTTGTAGCGTATAGTACAGCGTAAGTTACTCTTTATTATATCAGCTATCTGCCGGTGAAAGTCCCATCAGAATCAGTCCAGTTACTCAGATAACCTTATCCTTGATTATCCTATATGTATACATTTATATGCCTTTAGTGAGAATCAGTTATTTCAATATCAGACCCTGCAATTTTGTTTTGGATGCATTGAGCCTTGTACGGAACCCGCGGTGCGCGAGTCCGACACGCGCTTGACCGACTTTTTAATTTGGTACATTATTGGTATAATCATGGCCAAGAACAGGTTCCCTTCAACAAAGAAACAACCAGGTGTTTTAGCCACCAGTTTATATAAAATTGGCACGCTAGTGGCGCCCCACGGTTTCACCTGCGCGCATATCCCGAGGGCATATAGGGATATAACAAAGCTTAAGTTATTTCTTGATAATGTTACTTTCCATTAATGAATGAGTTTTAGTGATCCTGTCTCGTGCGCCAAAGGTCGCGGGTTCGATCCCCACCCAAGGCAAATATTTATATGATGATATTTATGTTTGTTCTGTCTCTGGGTATTATATACTAGCTGTGCCCGCGACTTCGTTCGCGTGGTTGTCGGAAACTCTATCGAGATTATTTTTGCACGGCGGTGGGCCTCGCCCCACCTCCCCCTCACCCGCCGCCGCGCGGCCTGCTTGCACATTATGATGGTAGCAAGCCTTCTTCGACAAATAATGTTATTATGAGTAAATCTTGAGAGATAGACATATACTGTCGCGGACTTTTTTTTATTATTAAGAAAGGAATAATTCTTTCATGTATAGTTTTTGAATAACTTAATCCGTTCATGCCACGAATGCGACGAAAGACCTCAAATGTGAATAATTTTCCCCGTTTTTGCAACATTTATCACTGTATTATATAGCCTAAAGCCTTCCTCTACAAATGGACTATCCAAAAAAAAAGAATTATTGAAATCGGACTAGTAGATCCTGAGATTAACGCGTTTAAACAAACAAACAAACTCTTCCGCTTTATAATATTAGTATAGATGTGTATTTAAGTAGTATATTTGTGATTCCTCTGTTGTCTGGCGTCCGCAACACAAGTCCTTTAAGCGACTTATTTCGGAATCAGGACAATGTTCGAACTTTTTCTGACATATTTTGGCTGCCCATTAAAGCCTGTTGTCCTATTTTAGACTGATAGAAAAGTTTGGGGCGTAGATGAGCCCGATGACCTGACCCTCGAGTCAGCGAACCTACACTGGCACCAGTCTCCCACAATTAATTAACATTTTAGACTGTTTATTTAAAACCCATAAAAAATGGAGGTTTCTTTTCTTTTTAATTTGGACATCTTAAGCTGACTTTCAAAGTACCTCCAACCAACCCGACTCACTCGACAGAAAATGTCATTTGTTGGGCAGCTTAAGGTCGGACCGACTATTGTTCTTACTATCTTTATATATAAAAATTTGCGTGTTTCAGTGTTTGTTCTAGATGATTTTCTCAACCACTGAACCAATTTTAATATCTTCTCACTGTGATGATGTGAGAATAATAGAAGAACCAATGTTGAGATGGTTTTGGAAATGTAGAAAGAATGGATGAAAGTAGAATGACTGCACAAATATATAGAGCGGAAGTGAATGGAGGAGTTGGTACGACGTACCGGACGACCGAGGCGAGCATATCTCAATCCAGTCCAGGTCAGAAGTATTAAGAGTAAACGAACGTGTATGAATGGACTAAGGGAGGCGAGAGAGGTACGCCAAGATTGTAACAAGTGGAGATCCATAATCTCTGCCTATCCCAGTGGGACACAGGCGTGATGTGTGTAAGAAAAAGATCTTACATTGACCAGACTCCGTGGTGAATCACAAATATACTACTTGAATATATATATTTAACACCAAGAAATAAAACAACCACAAATATCATTATATAAATATTTGTCATGGACGGGGATCGAAGCCACGACTCTGGGCGCACAAGATAGGATCCCTACCATCTGCACCATCGGGCCAGTCGATGTTACTTGAATATTATTTTTTTATGTTATGAGGTCACCGAACAGACATACGATCCGCTCGATGGTAAACGTGACCGCAGCCTGTACACACTAGTGCCATCACAAGGATATCACTGGCGTGTCGCCAACCTTGTGAACTGTAGATGCAACGTCACATTTACCTTTTCCCCGCATTTCCAATGACTGTAACAATGATGGCTTGCGCGAACTCGGGGCGGGCCGTCCGCCATCTTCAAATGTTGTCGTTTTTTGTGACAATTTTTTGTTCATCTTCAGATATTTATTGTACTGTCAATCTGTGGGAACCATCTGCAATTCTTTGTTATTTGAAAACTAGTGGCGCCCGCCGTTTCTCCCATATGTTTCACGATTCTGTGAGAATAACAAGTTATAAAAGTAGTCCAAGTTACTTATTATACCATCAGCTGAAGTCCTATTAAAATCGATCCAGCCGTTTCGGAGTTTACCTCAAATAGACATACATACACAAAAAAAAGTTTATTGTCGTTACATGTACTGTTGTATATTTAGTAGGTTTGACGAGAAAGATCAAAACAATGCACTACAGTCTGTCTGTCTCTTAGATATCATAGTGTGACCCACAATAAACATTTTCCATCCTCTTCGCGCGCAAACGAAGCCACGGCGGGGCAATGTAAAATTATTACCACGACATCTCATACATCGTCCTGACTCCGTGGTAAGTCGCCTAAAGCACTAGAGTTACTGACAACAGATTGCAGAACAATCACAAATATACTACTTAAATACATATATTCAACAGGCATAGTACAAAACATAAATATTTGTCCTGGGCAGGGATCGAACCCACAACTCTGGGTGCACAAGATAGGATAACCACCATCTGCGCCATCGGGCCAGTCTAAATATGTTAAAATAACGTGTCGCGGTGTTCGTCCTTGATAAACTTCTAAATGACTGAGCCGATTTTAATCAATTTTGCTTACCGTGTGCAGTTTGATCTGACTTGAGAGATAGGATAGTTTATATCTCAATTTATTTTCGCATTATCTTTTACAAGACAAATATAGGTCTCAGTCAAGACAGGATAACGTATGTCGCACGTAGCTAGTGCCTTCTAGATGTAATCTTGGGTTTTTTTGTTTGTTATTTTGGTTTTTTATTGTAGATATTATCGAGTGACAGGGTTATGTTAATGTATTTTGTAGATAACAATCTAATATATATATATATATATATATATTATTTATATATATATACTTTCTTTCATATATATATATATATGAAAGAAAGTTGTGTTAGTTACACCACTTATAACTCAAGAACGGCAGAACAGATATGGCTAAAAATTGGTAGGGAGGTAGCTTAGGGCCAGGAGACGGACATAAGATATCCCGTTTACCCCTTTTTATCCCGTTCGACAGCGTTCCAGTGTGACTTAATATGAAACGTAAGTCACTATAAAACAGTATAACAAAAAAGAATCAGACTTGGAATAACAAAACGCAAATGACAGCTATGTAATTGACGTATGGATGACAATTTGATATTTGTGAGGAATCAATATTAAAACTAATTCTATTAAATAAATTATTAACAATTATAATGTAATGACAGTGCCATTGCTTATTCGTATAAACAGTGGAGTGAACTATAAAATCCGGCATGTTTAAAAATTTGAGTTGTGAAATAAATTTTTAGGCGAATTAAGGTGAATTGAAGTTAAATGATTAATGTTGCCACCAAGACGATCGAATCTTTCCCGACAAAGCCGTGGTGCAAGAAGAATACAAAACACTGCAAATGAAAGGACTGAAGAAGAACAAGAAACTGCTCGTGAACAGCGCCGCGATAGTTTGGCTCGACTTCGCGCTTCTCAACCACGAGAGCAAAGTGAAGCAGCCCGTGGAGCAGCGCGGTTGGCGCTGCAGAACCGCCGAGCGAACAACAGACGTCAACCAATTGATAATTTGCGACACAGAACAAGATATTTGTCGAGTGCTGGTTTGAAGCGAGCAGCAATGACTGCTGCTTGCATCCCAGCGCTTGCGTCGGGCAAGTGGCCGGTGCCTGCGCGTATTGTGAATATGCCGTTTGAATTTAAAAGACTTCAATTTCCGATACGTCTTGCATTTGCCATACCCATCAACAAATCTCAAGGCCAATCCTCAAAAGTTTGTGGTTTAAATCTAGAACATTCATGTTTTTCCCATGGTCAATTATACGTGGCATGCTCACGGGTCGGAAAACCATCTGCGTTGTTCGTTTTTCGCCTGATATAATAAAACAAAAAATGTCGTGTTTCACAAGGTACTGAAACGAAGGCAACCTGTGTACTGAAATACAGAAATAATAATGAATGATTAATTTAGTTATTTATTTTTATTGTATTTTTTCAAATATATTAAAAAAAACACAATCTGCTTATTTATTGCCATTAAGGCGGGACAAAGTTCGCCGGGGCAGCTAGTATATTAATAAATAATAATAAATTCCCACAACATCTCATACATTGACCTGACTCCGTGGTGAGTCGCTTAAAGCACGCGTGTTACGGACGCCAGACAACAGAGGAATCCTGAATATAATACTTGAATACACAAATTTGACACCCAGACACAGAACAAACACAAAAACCTTCATATAAATATTTGTTCTGCAGGAGAATTGAACTCACGACACTTTGCGTGTTTATGTTGTTATTTCTCTATATCATTCCTTTAAACAATGTTCTGTTATCATCATCATCATGCCAGCCATTGGAATTCCTATTAGACAGAGGTCTCCCCAAGAAGGGGGGAGATTTGCCCAGGATTGCCGCGACGGGGATGCTGCTTCCCATCCCCACCCCATGCAATTGAGATTGGGGGGAGGTACTTTTCTATTTTGCCGACGTCACAAAGTAAACAACTAAATAAATTACCTGTGCAACGGCACACTTATGTGAGGAGAGCGAACCCGGAACACCGCGCGCTCGCCCCGCTGCTGGTGGACGTCGCGACTTGGCCGCGCCGCCGCTTATATACGCACCGCATTGCCCTCGAGTGCGTTACACCTTAAACGTGTTCCCACTGACGTAGGAGACGGAGACCACCCGCGACTATTAACACGCCACACTGTTACCTATATTTGACACCGAGCCGCAGAACTCGCTTGTTCGCGTCAACACGACAGACAATCGCTGCATCGTAAAATACAACGTCATTTTCCTCTCCCTGCCCGTATGTGCCATCTGTGTGACATCTTTAAAACTAGGCAACGCTTTTTATTGCGGATTTTTATTTAAATTCCAATATTTATGTGCTATCTGTGTGTATGTACATTAGGTCTTGCAATTATTGTTGCCAGACCTAATGTACAGGTGTCATATTCAGGCACTGCAAACATAGTATATATAATTATAATCTATGTTAATAATATAAAGCTGAACTGTTTGTTTGTTTGTTTGAACGCGCTAATCTCAGGAACCGATGGTCGAATTTGATGAATTTTCAGTGTTGGATAGACCAATTATCGAGGAAGGCTATAGAGTATGTAATATCACGCTGGAATCAACGACAGCGGAGCATGATTGACGAACGGTTTGTTCTACAACTTAACGCTTTATTGTCCAGAATACATTCAGTAATATCAAAAGAAGAAATATTACAATTTATATTATACATATTTTATTTACTAGTGTTTTATAAAATAAACTTTAATCTAACAATAATATACATGTAAATACTACAATTAAGGAAATTAAAATTACAATAAATATTAATTTAATTGTTTAATACGTTTCATAATCTAAGTATGAGTAAAGTGTCGTCATTAATGAAAACAAAATGAGGCGACATCCCCGGACGTCACGTTGGCGTTCTGAAAACGCAGGGCTGGACCTTGGATTCAAGATCGCACATTAACGATTTTTCTTTGTTTACCACCTGCAGGCCGGTGTTTGGGGATCATTTATGCATATATATATATAAATGAGTTACTAGGGAATGTTTTATTTCGATTTTGCATACGCATGCCCTTTATATTTTTTCTAATGGACCGAAATAACCAAAATATAAAATATTATCGAAATAGATAACGATAACCCGCGCCAAAGTTTTAAGTAAAAATTTGTGTGTGGATTGTAGGGGACAATTTACAAACTTTTTTTAGTAATAATTTAAAACCATTTTAGTTCTGTCAAATATTTATTATTGAAAGAATATTATTTACTGTATTCCCATTTAATGTTTTCTTTGTACAGTCAGGATATATGAGTCTGTGTTCCGATATGCAACGCAGTAATAATTGCTCTTGTTCCTCTTCAACGGTCATTTTTCCTTCAAAAACTTGCATCAATTTAACTGCCCTCTCCGCTGTATCATGAACGGTTCTTAATGTCACCATCTGTTCCTTCGCTCGCAGAAAAGAAGCATTACTAAGCCACGAAGAAGGACAGTCGTTGAGAAAACTGGTCTCAATTTTCAAACCATGAAAAAAGGTCTTGCTTTTGTTTGAAATGAAGTCGTCGATATCTTTCTCGTAAAGTAAACCACGCGGGTCTTCTTTCGACGGAATGTAGCGTTTATTGTAAACTGGTAGATTTTCTTTAGATACTTTTTTGACTATCTTTAGTATGGTTTCTTGGTCTACATCATTGTCAAATAGTGACAAAGGAGCTGCTTCATCAACCAAATACCATAAATGCTTTGGAGATCGTTTTATCGGCTGTTCCATACGCTTTCATGGTTTCAAGGAAACACAAATCTTGGTAGAGTGCTTTCACTGCTGAAATACACTGCATCCAAGGCTTAACATCTTGCTAGACGTCTGCATGTTCATTGTTACGTGTCGTGCCGATTGGTCTTTGTTCGGAATTTGAAATTAGAGCTCAGTAATGTTATTTTTAGTGAATAAATTGCTCTTGCCATCCAACGCGCCCGTCTCCAGGTGCCAAGACCTGGAAGCCGAATCTTATATTTCTTCTCCGTATCTCCGCCAAGAAATATGATTGACAATTGTGTTAATTCTCTGAAACCATCCCTAACAGCTTCCTTCATCAATTCAGTCCGGTACAACTCTAACAGTTCCTCCTTTTCTGAAATGTCCAGGAGTGCTAACTTTTCTGCAGGATTTTGTATTTTATTGGAATCGATGTTGTGCCAGTTATCTCAGTATTTTTTGAATAACGGCTTTCAATACTAATTCATAGATGTGATAACGGCAAGTGAAAATAAGCACATCTCTCATTCAGTATTCCAGAAGCACGCAGGCACCATTAATTCGACCAATATTTTTATTTGGACCTTATCTTCGAGATTCCAGTCTGTAACCGCATTCCAAACTGCTTCTGCTTGTCCACTTCCAGTAGAGTTGTCCAACTTTGGCACCGCCATCAGTGAGACTGGCAAAAGTTCTCCATCCCAATGAACAGTCGCGGTGTCTGGCAGGTCGTTTCGGAAATCGACTTAAATAGCTTCTGCCCGCTCTTTTCGTTTTTCTGTACGAATTCTTTGAATGGTGGACTTACTTATAGGATAATCGTCAGTGTTGAGTCCTAGTGCCTCGATAGTAGCTTCGATAATATACTTATCATCTCATCACTTCTCATACTTAACTGGCATCTATCTAAAGCTGCAACAAATTTGGGAGTAATTACATTTTTCCTCGTTGAAGTTGTATTAACACCGGACAGTACGTGGACGGTCTCGGTGGGCGCGGACGAGTCCGTTACGTTCCATCTTTTCAGAACCGGAAGATGATTTTTCTTGTTAAGTTGAAGTCGAAGCAGCGAGGAGTTCGTAATCGTTCGTTTAACGTTTTTGTTCAATAATATTTTTAACGCGTGATTTTTCCTCCTTGTCGCTCAACTCTTTACCCACTCCAGCGAGTGTCCAGGTCTGCCTGGCTCACTCTGCCGCTCCAAGAGTATTCTGTCTTCGTTTATTTTTATTAACTAAAGGGCGTCGGCACGTGCAATGTCAAACAAGTTGTCCGAGCTTGTAATAAACTCTTGGCGACGCTGTTCGAATATGGGTTGTGTATAGTTCGCATTTTTTTGTATATCTCTCCAGATTTGGTATAAGGTAACTAATATCTTAACACAATTAAGTAAAGCTTTAATACATATACAAGCCTTTTCCCAATAAATAATGCACTCTCCTACAGTTAGATTTGCGCTTTCATTACACTTAAATCACTTCACAAATGTTATTAAACAGATCCGCCAATACTGGGCCATTAGAGGGTAATTGATCCGGTAGTATGATGTTTTACATCGCCTATTAAAA
>JACJUM010003053.1:408855-461872 GCA_020976665.1 Heortia vitessoides
TATATATATATATATATATATATATATATATATATATATATATATTGAAGTGTGATCATCACCATCATGCTTGCAGACACACAACCCAACGAAGACGCGGCTCACTCATCGAACGGGCCTAATATCACCGAATCGAAAGCCTCGTCCATATGCACCGAATGTTCAAAGAGCTTCAAGGACCCAAACTTGTTGAAATTACACCAGCGGACGCACTCGCACCACAGCGAGAAGGAGAACTTCAACAGTAACACGGAGTCCACGTTAAAGTCCAACCCGATCCTGGCAAACCTGTTGAAATCACAAGGTAACCACAGCATGGATTCACGCCGCAACATGTTCAGTATAGAGAACCAGATAATGGCAACACTGGCTGTTAGTGTGGATAACTATATTAGGAATGTTATGTCACAACGCGCTGATTCCGACGACGAGTCGGACTGCGACAATGGCGGAAGGGAAATTAATGAATCCAACGATCCCTGTGAATCGGTCATCGATGAGGCTGTAGGTATACCTACAGCCTCATCGATGACCAATTCAGATGAGAATTCCATACAATAATAAAAATTAACTTATTTTTTACTGCAAATCAACTCTTCTCTGTCTGCACTGCCAATTATGCTACCGATATTAGTGTAATTGATAGTGCTGTGTCCGGGAAGTAATGTTTGCGGGTTCGAGTCCCCGTGAAACCAGAGAGTTTTGTTTTTAGTTTTTTAACAATACCAATAAATAAGTTAGATATAATTTTAAAGAACAACAAATATTTTTAGATAATGTCTAATTTCATACATGTCCGTTCTGGTATTATCGACTATAAGTGCCCGCGGATTTGTCCGCGTGGAATTGTGACTTTGGGGGGGGGGGGGGGGAATTATTTTAATATTACAAACATACAGTCCATTTTTTTTCATATCGATTGATTATAATCGATATGAAACCATCGATAATAATCAATAAATAATAAAATCTATCGATATGAAACTATTGCTAATAGCGTAGCATGCTGAGTTTCAGCCTTCCTACTTCTTACTCCAACTCTATATCGTTATAGTATCGGTAAGACTGTAATAGTAATAGATTAATAAAAAATGAATTTTCGCACAATTAATTTCGCCAAACGTCACTTATCGACGGTCATAAATTCAATTGTGGTAAACAAAAAAGAAAATAAAATCCATTAATTCGTTGTAACTTTATTATTTTTATTATGTTTAATATGTTTTAACATCATCAGCCTCTCCAAGAAAGGAGGTTTTTTTCCCACAATTGCCGTGCTGGGCAGCCGTGTTGGCAATCGCAAAGTGCAGCTTCCGGGACGGGGGATGCTGCTGCCCATTCCATATCTCCCTTACACTAATTGCGTTTCTGACCGTCGGTATCGTATTTTGCGCGATTCATACAACCAGCGGCGCACGCGCACGTTAATATGCCAGCGCATTCCGCGTAAAGGAATGCGCTGGCATGTTGACGTGCGCGTCGCGTAGCATCGCGCAATGTCGCTCGTGCATTGCGCCAGTTTCAACATTCAAGTTTATTTTTTTCAAAATTCCAGTGTATTTTTGTATTATAAAAAAGATTTTATATTTTAATATAAGCGATTAAATGTATATTCGAACCGCCTAGGTATTGTACAAACGTAAGACTGAAGTGTAGACACTATTAGAATTCTCAGAAGAAAAGACTTTCTAGGCAATTTGCCTAACCAGTGGCAGAGACGCGCCAGCATTGGTGTGCACTTTTTGTAGTGATGCATTGTGAGATCAAACCGGCGCCTAAACATGAAGCCTCTCGACTAACATGTAACGAGAAGGTGGGACTGATATAATCATAGAGACTTCTTAAAAACAGATTGCTTTTGTATTGTAGTTATTACGCTCTCGCCCGTGATATGATCAGCGTTATGTTTTTCTATATATCAACATCATCATAGCCGACCTCCTCAGTAAAGGGGCTCATAATTACCGCGCTCGACAAGCGAATGCTGCTGTCTTTTCACGACTTGTTGCATCTGTCGGTTATTTTTTCTATTGCGATACATTTATGAATATTGAGGTGTAGGGTTAAATCTAGGGTGTATTTGGTTCAAAGCCAAAGTTAACAAACCCTGAATTCCGGGAACGGGTTGGAATCCGCGACGCGAGTCTTCGCTGTTGGGGATTGGTGGCGCGCGCGTTTCCACGAATAATAAGACTGAAAAATACTTCCTTTTAAAAGACTGTACCCCACCGAATATCGGATCCCATTGTATTTGATGGTTAATTAACTTAATTTATGGTCTAGTGCCTTAGTAGGGTAGGATAATGACGGACCCGTTGGCGCTGATGGTAGCGACCCTACCTTGTGAGCCAAGGGTCGTGGGTTAAATTCCCACCCAAAACTAATATTAGTATAATGATGTTTTTGTTTGTTCCGTGTCACGTCTGGAAACACAAATATAGGTACTAAAGAAATACTCTAAAATAGAAATACTCTGTAGCTCCTATATGTGTGACTCCTCTGTTGTCTGGCGTCCGTAACACGCCTGCTTTAAGCGACTTACCACGGAGTCAGGACAATGTATGAGATGTGGGAATTTAAATATGTATAGAGTTTGTCATAAGGAGTACCTTATTTGTACAGTGATGACATTATGTGAGTTACATTGTTGCATGTGTGATTTACGTGAATACATCTACGCAATTTGTAGTGATTTCTTTGAGGCACGATTGTTTGATCGTTTCTCTACCAACGGTATAGCAGAGTTGTGCAAAGTAAAATCAGAGTAATGATTCATATTTGCAATCTGCAATCATGATTAAAGATTACAAAAAATAATCAAGAAAGTAATCATATTGGTGATACATCCACTGCTGATATAGGCCTCCGCGTTTAGCCGCTGGTCGGTACGTGTTCTCCATTCCGGAACCTTACGACTCCTCTCGCCATCGGTTCTGCGTACCAAGTGCCGTGCCCACTGCCACTTCAACTTCTAATCCGCCGGGCAATGTCGGTAACTTCGGTACTCGATCGCGCAAAGAAACTCCGAGCATTGCCCTCACCATAGCTCATTGAGCTGCTTGGTGATGCAATTGAATAAGAAATTTGTAAAAAAAAACAGAAAGCACAAATTGTGTTATCAATAAAATCATCTTTATTTTTTCTATCATAAATATCAATGTTCGGTTTGATTGTTTTACGCAAAAACCTTGTCATAATCAAAACTTCAATAGCACCCCCCATTGATGTGCGGCTCAAATTCGATTTCAAGAGGGGTGGGGAGTGGCCTTTTAAGTATTCCATCTGAAAATCTGTGGTCAATTGGTCATAGTTGCATATAATATACAATGGTCGGATGTAGATTATTTAAGTAGCTACACCAAACTGTATACATAGACTTTGTTATATATTTTTCTGATCGGATCCATCTATGATAGCGTAGATGTATAAACGTTCAATACGAAACTATGTATTGGATGACCTTGATGACTTGATGTACAAGGCTATAAATAGCTTCAACAGACAGTTTTGACGGTTTTCTATTGTTTGCCCGTAAAATATATGCAATAATACTTAAGTATTACAGTTTCACTTGCCCGAATTTTATTTCATCATAGTAGCCATTAAACGTCCACAGCTGGACGAAGGCCACCCCAAAAAAGGGGGTATTTGCCTGTAATTGCCTCGCTGGGCAAGTAGCTTCGCGACGAGTATGCTGTTGCCTATTCCCGCCCGGATACTGTGCCACATAACCCAGTAAAAACACAGCCTCTCTCACCGTTCATACCGGAACACAGCAATGCATAACCAACCTCTTGTCTTCCAACGGAACCAACGTCGTGTCTTGAATATTTTTGTACAGTTTCATTTCTACTGTTCAGTTCAGTAAATATTTTTTTTAAATAAATACTTTATTCTAATTAAATATATAGGTCATAGACTGTGTTATGACCTTGACATTCAAAAGGTCATCAAGGTCGTCCGACGTTTAAGACAAGGATAGTTGTATAAGTGTTAGCCCGATTGAGCTACTAGCATAATTATCAAACCGTATTACATCTATGTATGTTGGTAATCTCCAATTAATAGACTCAAATATGTGTCAATCATAAGATTTTAGATAATTGTAAGACTAATGTTTAAGCGACTATATGTAGGTACGTATGTCTTCTTTGTCATATCTTATATTCTTTTTAAAATAAATGATCTCTGATTAAAAGTATTCCATTAAAAATATATATACTATTGTGTTATGGTTGAGTTTTGTTTATGTATCCCACCTTCCATTTAGATGTACATTCAAGGGTATGGGACATCTAACGATACTATCACAGCGTCCACTACTCGTCTTCGTAAGACAATGGCCAAATGCCTGATGGCGCAGATGGTTGTGATCCTATCTTGTACGCCAAAGGTCGTAAGGTTCGAACCCCACACTGAGTCAGGTCAAAGTAGGAGATAAAAAAATATAGTTTTTAAATTTATATATATGTGTAAAGAAATATAATAATAATAACTTTATTCAACAACAAAAGGAAACTTAAACTAAAATACACTTTGATACTTAGGTACCTAAACTAGGTCTAGCCTGTTCTTATAGGCACCTATGCTCTGTAGTGTGCATGTAGGTGTGGATGTGTGTCTATATGGTCTATTGTAATACAAGGCTTGTTAATGCAACACATTATTTACGCACACATTACATAAATACACTGAATATAATGCTAAGCTAGTACATACAGTATACACAAACAATAATAGTAACAATAAATATAGTCCAAGCTAGCATAATATTGTTAGCAATTCCTCTGTCTTGTTGTATTCCAATGCCAAAGCCATTCCCTTACTGTTGTTTTGCAAGTGTATTTATTCATGTCATGAATATCCATTTCCTGGTTAATTTTATTATAAATAAATGGTCCTGTAAAATTTAGAAATCGCTGTGCGAACCGTGTACGACATTGCTGATGTATATTTTGGAAATCCACATACCTTCGTCTACTATGAGTTAGTTTATTGCCAGGTTTACATAGTTTATGCTGTTTGAGAATAAGTTCTTGGTAGTACAATTGTCTCACTGTTAAAACTTTGCTATGTATATAGAGTTTTGAAGTAGGGTATTTAAAGGGTAAATCACTTTGAGTACAGATCTTTTGCCCTTTCTAGCCGTAACATATTCGTTTTAGTAGCACCCCCCCCCAAATAGTAATACAGTACGATAAGAGAGACTGACAGTGTTACGTATAATATTTTCTGTAGCAATATGTCTTATATTTCTAAACTCTGCAGTTAATTTCAGAATTCTTTGCGTTAAAATATTTATGTGAGAGTTAAAAGTTAATAAGGCATCTAATGTTTTGCCAAGATTTTATGTTTCTGTAATCTGAATATGCGCGCGTTCCGTTAGCGTGTCGCGTCAATCGTTCTGTTCATAAAGTGTTATTGTAATTTTCTTTTAGTTTAATTAATGAATATTAGGGTACTTGATACAAATACGTCTTATAGTGCGAAATAGTCGTTAAATGTATTTGCATCAAATATACATTGCACGACCGTGTTGGCTGTGTGCAAAGCAAGAAGTGGCGGACAGACAGCGACCGCAGCGCACCACGCGGCAGAAATTGGAAACTAACGCGGATGATCAGCTGTCAAGTGTTGATTGCCGCCCGAAATCAAAGCAAATAAATGGGCCATGACTGTTGTTGCGTAGTTAACTGCAAAAATAACGGCCTCAATAGCTAATGCAAAATTTTATATTTTCCCAAGAGCGTCCTACAAAATAGAACAACGAAAAAATTGGATGCTGTGAAAAGAAAAAACATAACCTTAAATTACAATATTACTTGAACAGTTTGTGTTTATAATATTTTAAGTGACCGTTGACATGTTTTATTTTATCATTTTACTGTTGATGGTACACAATGGTCTCTAAAATAACTAAAATTTGTAGTAAACATTTTATTGGAGGAAAAAAACCAGAGGAACAGTTAAGTCCACGCTACGTTCCTACGATATTCCCTACTATATATCGGAAAGTTAACCAATCCCAGGTATTAGCAAGGTATACTTGTTTCGTAGCCTCAAAAACCACACAAATCTCAAAAAATACTGCAACTCCCCAAATTATTGAAGAATATAATGAATCTATTCAACCCTAACCGCATATGTTTTCTGAATTGATATTAAAAGAAACCACATTTACTTGCAATCGATACATCTGTTATGATCACAGTGATGCTCAATTCCAAGTAGATGTTGCATCTATTTCGAGAGTCATAACAAGTACTTCAAAGAATAAAGACAAAAGCTGTTGAACGGTTCAAAAACATATAAGTGTCAATGAACATCACCACATGGTCAAGAATTTGTTGGTATATTATCAATAAAAGAAGATCAACAACTCTTAGATCTTGTGGGTGTGACATTTAATTACTTCCAGTTCTTGGTAACGAAAGTAGAAAGTAAAAAATGTAAAGTCTTTGCCTTCTCATTTTTAAATGAAAATGAAAACTGGCTTGACGTTTGTACCATTGAGTGTATTATTTGGTGTTTATAGAAGCACAGTTACAAGAATATTTATTTTACAGTAAAGCTATTGAATAAATTGCACTTAAATAATGTCAACAATACTATTTTAATATTTGGTTTCATTTATATTTGAAAAAACGAACAATGTTTACATTTTATTATTAAAACCGTTGGCTCTTTTTCAAAGAAACTCAATGGTTCAGAAAAAAGGAAGCATGCAATATATACTGAATGCTTAGCAATTAAACAAGCTATCAAATACTGGCAATATTGGTTAATGGTAAGAAAACTCACAATTCTTTGATAGCAAAACAAAAAGAAACACACACCATCGGGGAGGATTTAATCAAACCATGTACATATACTAAAAGCCACGAAGGTATCTAATATTAGGAGGAGAACCAAAGGTAAACATTAATTGCATATCTCTCTCTAATAACACTGCCAAGCGAAGAATCGACAATATTGAATCGGACACATAATTACAAACTGTAAATAAAGTTAAACAATCACCATTTATTGCCCATAGTTGTGATGAGTCCACACACATCGTTAATTGTGCACAACTAATCATTTATGTTAGATATGTGACCTCCACATTGAGGAAGAGATTTTTCACTCCCAATCGTGAGCAGCAGGCACTAAATCTGAAGATATATTCAATTTCATATCGGACTTTATCGAAAGAAATGACTTGGATTGGAATAAACTTATTGGACGACGCACAGACGGCGTTCCTGCAATGATAGGCTCACGATCAGGCTTGGTTAAAAAACTTGAGGAAAAGAACCCCGCCTTAGTCTTACGCATTGTGTTATTCATCGGGAAGCTTTGGCCTCGAAAACTTTGCCAGATTTAAAACTCTGCCATAAAGATCGTAAACTACATCAAAAGTAATGCATTGAACAGTCGGGTATTCTCTATACTTTGTGGAATCTCGATTCTGATCACAGGGTCTTCCTATTCCACACAAAAGTGCGCTGGTTATCAAAAAGCAACATGTTAGCTCGCCTTTATGAATTAAGAGAAGAGGTCATCCTCTTACATGAATTAAAAAAAAAAAAATTGATTTTATGCAACTATTCTAGGATGAAAAATTTCAGTGGAAACTGGCCTATTTAGCTGATAGTTTCGAGGCCCTGAATCAGCTAAACTTGAAACTTCATGTCAGAAATGGCAATTCGATTAGTAACTATGATCATATTCAAGGTTTCATATTAAAGTATCTGCTGAAAACACATTTCCTTTTTCACGGCTATTTAAAGCGATTAATGATCAAAAACTGAATAATGATATAAACTTTTAAGCAGTAATAAACTTAGGAACAAGTTTATCTTTTACGCAATTCTTGTGTTTATTTTAAGGCATTTTTGTAATTCTACTTGGGATTACACTATTGCCTCTGAACTTATTTTCTGGACCTCAACAATGGGTGCTGCAAGCTAATAGGTACTTATCTCTAGTATTAATATTATGTGTCACCATTTCTCTAAACATCTGTTATGTTTTTGTGAAGATAAATAATATTCTCACAGACGCTTTGACTGTGCAGTCATTATTTTAATTTATTCGTATGTTTGCCTTAAAGGTTCCTGCCGAGTCGTTTTATAAATTACTCGAATAGCTCTTATTTGCAGAACAAAAATAGCACATAGCAATAGACATATATGTCAGCAACATTACCCATAGAAGAAGACGATATCGTCGATGATACTTCAATACCGCGTATGTAGCTTAAGTTAATAAGGTCCATTTTCCATCTTTTCTAATTGAATTTTCAACTTTATTTGCATCTGCTATTTACGCGGTATTGCACTATCATCGATGATATGATACAAAGCTGTGAAAGTAGCTGAAATAAACTAGCAGCACAGTTTCTATGTCTGTTATTATCATCATCATCATACCGGCCATTGAAAGCTACTTCTGGACATAGACCTCTCCAAGAAAGGAGGTTTTTTTCCCATAATTGCCGCGCGGGGCAAGCGTGTCAGCAATCGCAGAGCGCAGCTTTCGTAGTGGTGATGCTGCTGCGCATCCCCGCCCTGTGTATTTAAGCTGCACTGTTCCGGATGGATATACCGCCATCTGTCGGTTAGTGTCTTGTATAGTATTGTAGTGGTACCTTAGTCGCCTCTTACGACACCTGGTACAGTGGGAGGTACTGTTCTACTCTGCCGGTACCTCACGGCTTATGCTCTCACAGCCGTAATCTAATGGTCAGAATGTCTAGAGATTAGGTTGCAAGTTTGCTTGGAAACACCATTAAATTAGCGACGATTTTGATAAAACTTGATTTTACTAAGGGTGAAAAATAGGGGTGAAACGCGAGGTAGCAAGCGTCAGTACAACCTATGCATGCTCGTGATATCACAAGGATATCATTAGCGCATTGCCAACTTTGTAATTTGAAGATACCTCACGACTTTTATGTCTGTTAATTGACGGATTTTGTGTATGTACATACTGCAAAAGCCTAAAAACTAAGTCTACTCGAGAGATTGATATGATATGAGGTCCTCACTGCAATTTATTATTTACAGATTCATTCAGTGATCGAAGCGAGTATATTGGGCAGATCTTTAGTCCTGAACGCAGGTTACATTTGTCTCTAAAAAGTACAACTTATTCTTTCTGAACTCTTCATAAATTAAATACGTATTTTTATTTATTTTCAATGGCGCAGATAGTAGTGATCCTGTCTTGTGGACCAGGGGTCGTGGGTTCGGTTCCCATACAGAGCAAATATATGATGATATTTGTGTTTGTTCTGTGTCTAGGTGTTGAGTATATGTATTTAAGTAGTATATTTGTGATTCCTCTGCTGTCTAGCGTGGGTAAAAAAAACCTAATCGGTTTTAATTTCGCGGACGCGGAAATTAATTTCTTACATAAACAATCGCACGTAAAACAATACAAGGAATGCGAGTGCAAATTGACATTAAGTGCAAAACAATGTCCATGTACCACTTATCGCGAACAATATTGCATTACAATCACATCAATATAAAATGCAGGCACCGAAAATGTTTCAATAGAATTGTTTATTACAACATCATTGTACCAGCAATTGGAAGTCCAAGCTGGACACAGGCCTCTCCAAGAAAGGAGTGTATTTTGCCCACAGTTACCGCGCTGGGCAAGCGTGTTGGCAAACGCACAACTTTCGCGACATATACTGCTGCCCATCAACGGCCTGTTCATTTGAGCAGCACTGTTTCGTATGGATATACCGGTATCTGTCGGTTCTGGTACCTTGGACGCCTCTTACGACATCTGGTACAATGGGAGGTACTATTATAATCTGCCGGTACTCACGGCTGTTGCATATCAATATCGAATTTAATTGGAACATAGTTTACGTGATTTCTCTACAGTACGAGAACTCTATTCCAATTGTTTTTCAAGAGCCTTATGCTGACTCTAACGTCAGGCCCAACATCACCGGGGATACAATAAAAAAGACATCATCATTATATATATATGTACTAGCTGTGCCCGCGACTTCGTCCGCGTGGATTAGTTTTTTTTGGGTACCATACCTCTTTACCTTAACATATATAAACTATGAATGTCATGTTTATATATAATTTGGCACAGATAATCTTTAGACCCTGAGAAAGAACATTACAAGGCTATTTTTTTATTCTAAATAAAGGTTGTAAGGGGTCGAAAGGGGGGATGAAAAGTTGTATAAAAGTATCGCTATTTTTAGAGCTAGAAACTGGAAACTTATTTTTCAGGCCATTGATTCGATATAAATAAACATGACATTCAAAGTTTATATAAGTTAAGATAAAGAGGTATGGTAACCGAAACAACTATTCCACGCGGACAAAGTCGCGGGCACAGCTAGTATTTAATATCTTTAAGTATGTGTGCTGCAGGTGCACAGGCACTCTGTCGGCTGTGACCTAGAGTGACATTGAGAATTGTAAATTTAGATACGCAATAAAAATGTTTGTTCCACAAAACAACGGATACACAATTACAACTTGATTAATATTACTTGATTAGAACGACAGATGTTCAAGTAGGGCCGTCGCAAGCGTTATTTGTTTTAGTACCTATTATATTTTATTTATTGAACTTTATTGCACAAAATGTACAAATGGCGGACTTAAAACCAGTTGGCATTATCTCCCAGTCAACCATTACACAAAACAGAAAATATATATATAGTGGTGCAGACAATATATATATATACAAAATAGATAGACGTGGCATACATATTTGTATAAATAAACGCAAAAAATACATATGATATGAAAAAAATATATACAATAACGTACATTAGAAATAGGGTTATAAAGTTAGAGAAGCAGCATCAGTAAATAAAGTACGGAGACAGCGTTTCAGGATAAATTTGTTTGGGGATTGCTTAATATTCAACGGAAGCTCGTTCCAGTGTCGTATAGCTGTCACTGTAAAAGAGTTTACACTATATATTATATTGTTTGCACTACAAATGTTTCTCGTATACAGCCTCTTCCAAACTATACACCTATGTTTATTATGATCAATTATAACTACTCTAAATTGAGATTTAAACTATACATCTCTGTTGGATCAACCTGTACCTACAAAGTAAGCAAAAAAATATTAAAATCGGTTCTGTCGTTAAAGTTTATTCTGGACAAACACCGTGACACATAATTTTTATATGTGTAGATTATACAAAATTAAGCTAAAATTAAGACAAACAACCCGTTGATTTATTTAAGAAACACATTAGTTTTACTTTGATGAGGTAAACCTTCACCTGGGGAGTTTTGCCCGTGATTGCCGCGCTGGGCAAGTGTGTTGGCAATTGCAGAGGACAGCTTTCGTGACGTGGAAGCTGCTACCCATCATCGCCCTGTGCATTTTCGAGCTGCATAGTTCCGGATGGATATACCGCAATCTGTCAGTTCTGGTACCTTAGTCGTCTTTTACGACACCTGTTATAGGGGAAGGTACTATTCTACTATATATTAGCTACTTTTTTACAATATCATCTTATTAGCTGGGCAGGTGTAGGATAACGCGCTCTCGGTTCCGGTACCTCAGTCGCCTAATGCTTTAGGACACCTGGTACAGGTGTAAGTACTGTCTTACGGCCATTACCGCATAGTCACAAGCCAACAGACCAACCTGAAAAAAATTTCGTTATACACATAAGTTTTTAATACGAGCCACAGAGTTCGTAGCGCAATAACATTTACACAAAAATTTATTTCGTTGCATCTGGCAACAATAACGAACACGCTTTAAAAAAAATTCAAAATATTTTTTTTTATTACAAAGTGAAAATAATGATGAACACATCTGAAAAAATCGAGGGTTGCTAAGTCTACGAAAAATATGACATAAAAGTTACATGTTTTTTTTTCATAACTAGCTGTACCCGCGACTTTTGCCGCGTAATAGTTGCGCTTCAGTAGTTTCTTTGGGCACCATACCCTTTTTACTTAAACTTATATAAACTTTGATTGTTATATTTATTTATATATATATATATATATATATATACAGAACCTTAATTTTATATATTTTTTCGTCCATCTTTCTTCAACCTGGAAAAGTTGTTATAACTTTTCCAGGACGAAGAAAGATTTAATAGAAAAAGTAGCCTATGCCCTTTCTAAGGCTTCAGACTAACTGTGTACCAAATGTCATTTGAATTGGTTCAGTAGTTTTGGCGTGATTGCGTAACAGACAGACTGACAGAGTTACTTCGGATTTATAATATTAGTAAGGATTATTGAAAACAATTCAATTTTTTAATGCATGTCACATTACATGAATGGTGGTCAATATCTAATATTTAAAATTCTCGTGTCACTGTGTACGTTATTGAACTCCTCTGAAACGGCTCGACCGATTTTCGTGAATCTTAGCATGCATATCGGCTAGTGTGGATAATCGGACAACGTCTATTTGTCATCCCCCTAAATGTTAAGGGTGGTCCATTACTAATTTATTTTAAACTTTTTTTAACATAAATTTTGTTTTTTTTCTTTTATGATTTAGCACGCACAAACACATACAAGCTAAAACTTTGACTCTTCTGTCACAAGCCCCTATATATTTTCATAGTCATTTTAGTAGTTTTGTATAATTTAATTGGCAAAAAAGCGTTTGCCGAGGCAGCTAGCACAATATTTAAATGAGAGTCTATAAATATTTTACATCTTGCCAAAGACTGACCTGACATTGAACTTTTTTATGATACGAGTTATTAACAATTGTCAAACAGTGGCGCTAGTGGGTCATAAATCATCACATTTTACCGCTGCATTACACTTTCAGTAATATATTATTTATATATAAATAAATGTCCAAACATGTAGGTTTAATATTCATTAGGTTCTCCTCAAAAAGTTACATTAATTTTCATAAAAAATATTAAATTCAGAATTGTAGTTCTTATTTGATCCGCAGCCATTTGGTCATGTACAGTAAAACGGGGGGATTCTCGATAATGTGTTGCCAAAAGCGTCTATATTAAACACTTTAAAAATAATTTATATTTGACTCAAGGCTATACAGAAAGTTAATATATTTTTTAAATAAGGACCTTATCAGGTTGAAGAAACATTTTTATTAGAAACGGCATTGTTAATATTTTTAAATAACATGACCATACAATTGTGCAAAGTTACATACTTCTTTCGAGAATAAACAAATATATGTGCATTTGCGATACATATTTACTTTAAGGAGCCCTTCAGAGGTTTTAATTTGTTAAAAAAATATTTGGAAATCTGTTTATTTATTTTTGATTTTAACTCGTTTAGACGAACAAGTATATTTTAGGGCCGCAAATGCAGAGTATCAGTAATATTTCAATTTATAATACCTCTAGCAGAGTTCCGTTTCCGTTTACACCGCGTAGATCATTTTCTAGTAAAAACAAAAAGATATATTGTAACTTGCTGATAATGTCACTTACTATTAATGAAAGAATATTTGAAATCGATCCAGTAGCTTTTGAATTTATTTGTTACAAAATATGTACAAAGAAAACAAATATCGTTTACTTAGCGATCTTCTTTATTTAAATCTAGTCTTTGCTACTCCTAAAGAACATAGCATTCTCTTAGGAAAAGTATTCTCAATATCGCTTAAGTAGTATTTGAACCTATCGCTTAAGTAGTGATCATAATGCAATGAATTAATTTGAGGACTGCTTTTAAGTCATTCTACTTCTGAAAAGTTTAGTATTGACCATAGTGTCATGCAAACATGTATTTTGTTCTATTTTGTCGCCCACGAGGCTTCAATTTATATCTAATCCTTAAGGACCTCGTTAGTCCGGCAAGATGTTTATGTCGCCCGCAGTTTAACAATGCACGATGTTGTGCGATTGCGTAGAGAATCATAAAAACACATTTACATACAAAGAGAATTCTTTAGCTTATATTTTACTCCAGGTTATAAATAAGATCCGTGCAAAATTTTTGATCTATTATATTCAGTCGTTCTGGCGTGAAAGTATTACAAGTATATATCCACACTCACTTCCGCGATTGTATCATTAGTAATTAGTTGATTATTAATATATATTTATTATATATACGGATTAGTAAGTTGAAGTGGCGGTGGGCAGGGCATTTGGTACGCAGAACGAAGGCCGATGTAGTCGAGAGGTTCTGGAGTGGAGACCACGTACCGGCAAGCGCAGCGTAAAGCGTCCACCCGCTAGATGTAAACGGCTTTTAATCTAATGTATGCGCGTTAATATTGCACAGTTTCACTGAAATTGATTTAGTGGTTTTTGCGTGAAAGAGATGTGAACTACGCTGACGGCAAATGAATTAACTTAATTTCACCTGGAAAAAAATGTCATTTCTGTTGGTGTACCTATTATATATAATATATACATATATATACTGAATAAGAAATTAATATAGTCTGAGTTGTTTGCCGAATAATTGTCGACTGCTTAGAATATATAAAAATTAATGTGCATAGACAAACGGATTCTATTCCGTTAAATATCTGAATAAATTTTAACACAATAATATTATTATTAATATCACTTATTTCCATATAAAAAATACAGACAAAACCAATTTTTCAGAACATAAAATACAATCAAGCAAGAATTTATCGTCCGCAGCAATGCTAGTGTGGTCCATCCATTCACTATATTTGACAATATTTGTATATATATTTAAATATTGTAATAAAATCTATTTTATTTATTTAATAATGTACCGTGCTTGTGCATTATTTGCCATATTGTAAACGGTGGATTTCTGTGTGGTGTTATGGATATTAATTCCTGGCTAACTTAGTAATAGTGCTTTGCCATATTTACTAAATTAGTATGACGTTCCTAGTAAGTACTTCCATTACGTTCAATATATATTTCATAGCATACTGCATACAGTTTAAAGCAAACAAAAAAAACACCGATTGCCGTAGTTAGTGTGTGCACACACTTTTCAGCTCATCTTTGTCAGTGGGTCAATACTAAACCTTTAAGAAAGTAAAATGATAAAAAGCAGTTGCTCATAGTTTCAATTATCCAGCCAGTTCTTGAGTTTTTTTCGCATTTATGAAATAGTCAAGGGTAAATATTTTGAGCTTTGTTGGCAGCGTCATATAAGTAAGAGTAAATGACGAGTTACAAAATATTGACAGTTAAGCATAGTTTTATCTATTGTGTTGTGAATAAACAATACAATCACAAGAAAATTACAATTTTTAATTTGTAAATTTCCTTAATTTGATCCAAATATTATCTTACTTCACTAACATATTCTGACAAGTTATACAGGGCTTGAAATAAGTGGGTATATTTTTATATGGCAATTATGTATTCGAACTTGCCACTCTCTGCATTTTGGTGTTTCATCACTTATTAACCAATGTCATGATTAGGTATTGGACAGAGTAATTAATAAATGCGTTATACGTCGATTGGATTCAAGCTATATATTATTTGAATAAAAAATAAATGTTCAATAAATAAAAAAGGTGTGACACATCTACAGGATATAATTAAACAATAGCTATAATCCTGTTTTAAAATTATATTAAAAATTATTCGTTTCCAAGCGAGTCATTTCATTTAACAAAGAGTGTTCGAAAATAGAGAAAAAAAGAAGTACAGATCGTTTTCAGATAATAAATTAAATTAAATTTTGTCAAAGTATAGTATACATTATATATTATAGTAAATTATACATTTGTTTTTAAAACATCTTAAATTTAGTCTTGATAGCACTTTTTATAAATTCAGATATAATACTTTTGTATTATTATAACAATAAAAAATATCACAGGTAATAAACAGTGTGTAAAATGTATATCCAAAGTGTATAGTTTTGGAATATCCTTTATAACCAATGGCGTAACATAACTGCATCTAGTTTGTCATATCGCAGGGGGATACCCTGGCGTAGTTTAGGAAATATCCTCAGAACAATTCAGATATATGTGATGTTACACGTGCAATTCATTACGAAGTCATTGAATTTGTCCGTATGTTGACATCGGCAATATCAGCGCGTGTGTGAATGTACACGACTTCGAGGGATTTACCCTGGCCTAATTACTGCATTATCTTGGTTATAATATAGATAGTGAATTAAAAAAAATAGAAACATCCGAAAATGTCGAAAGCTAAAGTGCCTATTCTTATTAAAAGGGAAATGCTGAAAGGTTTTTTGGCGAAAGGTAACATGCGAAGCTTTTACACCGAAGATGTGTTGTATGAATCACAAATCGGGGATTTTTTGAAACTAAGCAACCAAAACCGATTGACTCTATACAACAAGCAGAACTTTGTTACGAATGCAAATTTCACGGTTGCCAAGTATGTCAACGACAATCAAACAACTACGGAAAAAACGGCGGACAGTATTATAAAATTAATTGGTCAGAAAAATTATGACAGCGTTTACAACGCTCTCAGTGCCGTAGAGAATCTGGAGAAAAAAATTAAAGGCATCTTGTCTTTACTTCTTTTACCTAGTCGTACTATTAATGTTTCGTGCCAAACGGACAGTGAAAGTAGTGTTGTGACGAAGCCGACCTTAGTGGACAGTTTTTGTCAGACCGACGATACCTGCTTGGAGGTATTCATTCGAGCGAAGCAGAAGAAACGCGTGCGAAGACAGCATTTAAGTCCATATGTTGTGACAGACAAACCTAAAAACAAAAGACAAGTTAAGAAACTAGTAATAAATCCTGAGGAGTTCAAGAAACTCGAAGAAGTGGATTCACAATCATTTAGTTCTGTAAAACCAAGTTCAAGCATTGATCCATTTCAAAAGTGTGATAGTTCAATGGATAGTCTATCATTGCCCAACCTAGGATGCTCATTAGATCTGGGTGAGAACTCGAATGACAGTACTGGTAAACTTTCATCGTTGTCCATCACAACAACTTCTGAAAACCATTTTCTTTTGAACAATCCATTATCAATATTAGAAAATGTGGATAAACATATAATTGAACCAGTGAGTTGCACAACTTCTACAGTAACATTATATGACGGCACTGTTATACAAGTTCCTCATAAAATTGAAGATCAGTTCCATATAGCCACAGTAGAAATAATGAAGGCAGTGTCCATTGAGTATCGTAAAAAGCTGATGTTGACACAACTCCTAATCGATTGGAAGTTTTGTTTGTTGCGAGATGACAATGATAATTTGTAAGTAACCATTTATTATCCTTAATTTATAATTAAGTTAATTCTTTTCTTTATTAAATAACATCACTATTTCTAGAATGATACTGCTCATTTTAATCACCCTGACTTAATTAACTGTCATTTAAATAAGTTATTCAATTTTCAATTTTCAATTTTAAAAAATAATTCAATTTTCTTATGACTGAAGCAGAAATTAATAACAATAGCCTTTAATTATAAAAGCCTGATTGAAAACAAAGTACAAATTTCCTTATTTCCTTTTTCATTATATTGCCACAGCATTGTTTGTTTGTGGTTTGTGACATTGTTCGCCCACTGTCTTCATTCAACCCTGCTCTTGGTTTTTTAGTCTAGTCTGTTCTGCTGTTTTTTCTACTCACTATAACATAGTTAAAAATGTTTTAGAAGTCAAAAGTAATCATTAATAATAAGGATCACCATAGCTGCTGGTTCTTACATTCACAGTGCCGGCGTAAAGCATCATATTTCTTACTACATGTAGGTGTAGCTTGGGTAGGTTTCTACAGTTCGGCGAATGTTAGCCCCTCCCTTCCCAGCTCAGTTTCTCTAGGTAAACAGTATTACAATTTATTTCCGATGTAGTCTTCCTGAACTGATCTTGAAAATCCGATGTACTGTACCCTGTATGCTGTCACTGTTTCTTTGCTCCAACTTAGGCTTTGCATACAAGATTATTGGTGATACCTAGAGCTAACAGGTTTCAATTACATTCTCTTGTAGATAGAATTGTTATTCTAAATGTAAGTTACATTGATTGCTTAAATATTTTGCAACCAAACTGTAAATACAGCTAATATGTTTTTTTGAATCTATTTTTTTTTGATGAATCTGCTGTAAATTTTTAAGATCTGTTCGTTATTTTATGGTCAACTGTATTATGTACATGTAGATTTATGACTTCTTTCTTGGGAATCTTGTTATTTTAATGTTATTGGCCAGATAAAGAATTGTAACCAAATTAAGGCCTGCTTAAAGGTTTGTTTGATAATGTCTCTGTAATTTCTAGTTTTCATAATGTATGGTGGTAGTAGAGTAGAATAGTACCAGCCACTGTACCAGGTGTGGTAAGTGGCGACTTAGGTGCCAGAACTGATTGATGGCGGTATATCCATCTGAGAAAGTGAGGCTCAAATGCTGCTGCTGCGACTGCCAACACGTTTGCCCAGCGTGGCAATTATGAGCAAAAAACCTGAATTCTAGGAGAGGCCTATGTCTGATGGTGATGATTATATTCTGGGACTGTTACCGCGGGCCGTGAACTAAAAAAATACTTATTTTACAAGTTCCACGCCTTATTTTACAAACGACCCACAATTCCTCTGGTGATCTTTACTTTACTAAGTAAATTTTTTTATATACTAATATTATAATGGGAAAATTCTTGATTATTTCTTTGTTTAGATCGTTTAACTTAAAACTTACACAACCATTTATATAGTCCTGTCGCCATTATATAGCTCCAACTTCACTCAGTAACATCGGCCGTATTGAATTTCATAACTATGAGGTACCCGCATTACCGTAGGCATCTCTTGGACATAACCTACAATAACCATTTTTACCGTGAAGTAACGGCGGAGTAGAATAGTATCCCCCCTCAAAAAAAAAAAGTTACATATATAACCTCTAGCGTGCACACCCGCCGCACATAGCGGCGGCCACCGTCGTAGCCACTCCTACAGCGCCCTTGACCCCGTGGGGTCACGTGAGATGAAGCCGCGCGCAAAGACCACCCCGGTAGCCCAACCGCGCCTAAGGGCGCAAAGTCCGTGACTGACTGATTACCTCTCTCTGTACCAGGTGTCGTAAGATTCGTCGCAAAAGCTGCGCTCAGCGATTGCCACCACGCTTGCCCAGCGCGGCAATTATGGACAATTTTTCCTCTTTTATTAGGAACTGTCTAACAGTGGACTTCCAATGGCTGATGAGATGATGATTGTAACAGGGCGGGGATGGGCAGCAGTATTTTCGTCGCAAGGCATCGCTCTTCGACGCCTCTGCGCTTGCCCAGCGCGGCAATTATAGGCAAATTTTCCTCTTTTATAAGGAACTGTCTAACAGTGGACTTCCAATGGCTGATGAGATTCTGATTGTAACAGGGCGGGGATGGGCAGCAGTGTTTTCGTCGCATGACCTATGTTCAGTTGTGGAAGTTTTCAAGGCTGATATTACGAATTTCTTAGTAATATAATGGACGGTCATCAATTTAATTGTCGTAAGAAAATGTGCAGCTTTACAGGAAAAACAGGATAGAAATATCAGAGTGATATACATGATATTAATACTAGAAATAAGTAGAAGCGTGCAGTGCCCATTGCTAGGCTCCAGAAAATACGCAATTCGTTCAGGGTCAATAAGATAAGATTTTATAACAAAATCCCAAGTAGAATAACAAATATGCCTTAAAATAAATACAAGAATTGCGTAAAAGACAAACTTATTGCCGAAGATTATTACTGCTTGAAAGATTATATTAATAATAAAACTGCTTGGGATTGAATTGAATTGCTCCAACATCAATTAAAACAAAGGTTTGTTAGTTCCAATAATACAATAATACCATTAGGTGTTATTGGAACCCTTATTACCATCAGTCGTTCTTGCAGGTTATTTTCTGGTGGCTCGCGTAATGAGCCTGCTATAAACTTGGTTATTAGACCCGTCTGGTGCCGGCAGACCAGTATTAAAGTAGAACACTCAATGAGCTACTCGTTTAAGTGACTCTAGCGACACGGGAAGATCTGGGTAATTGGTCATTTGTGTAAAATGTTTGTTTCTTTTTGACGATTTAAAAGTGCCCATCATTGGCCTGGCCTACTTTAATAAAGATAACTTTGAAAATAAAAACAATTAATTGGTTATAACTTTACTTTTTGAAAAGGTTTCTTTTAACAAATATTATTGAAATTTAAACTTCTTTTACTTGAAACTATTTAATAAAAGTTGGAAATGTAATAAATAAACAAAATGGCCGTATGTCCCTTTTGCCAGTTAAATTTTTGACCGAATTATGTCGTTTTTATAGCCGTGAGGTACCGGAAGAGTAGAATAGTACCTGCCTCTGTACCAGGTATCGTACGACTGAGGTACCAGAACCGAATGAAGGCGGTATATCCATCCGAAACAGTGTAGCTGAAATGTATAGAGTGAGGATAGGCAGCAGCATCAGCAACGCGAAAGCTGCGCTCTGCGATTGCCAACACGCTTGCCCAGCGCTATTCCTCCTTTTTTGGGGAAGTCTATGTCCAGCAGTGGGCTTGCAGATGATGTTTATGAATTTAAATTTCTTTTTGGCAGCGTGGCCTTAAAGGTTTCTACTGCATCAAAAATTTGACTTCATACTTCTGGCTTGTCCACGATGCGTTCTCAAATAACCTACTATTATCATGGTTTATCTCCCAAACAAATGATTACGGCACATGTTAATTGTAACAAAGACGCGATAAGCACATAAACGTATACATAATATACTTCGGAAAATTACATAAGAGACATGTCTCGGAATTATTTCGAGTCATAGCGTTTGTCCGGGATGAACTTCTGAACCATTAGACCGGTTTTTTTATTTTCTGTTTACTTGCATATTATTCGTTTTTAATTCTCCTTTTTAATCTTTTTGTGTGTATGCGTGTTTCTGTGTGTTGGTGGATGTTTTCCTTTATATATTTTGATTGTTTATATACATTAGATTAATTTATTATACACCATAAATCCAACTGCCTTATTACTGTTGTATTTTTCTGTCCAATGGTTGCCTGGAAGAGATCGCTCTATGCGACAAGGCCGCCTATTGTACTGTACTGTTGTATGTTTTTCTATGTTATTTGAATGTGAGGTTTTTGGTGTGTACAATAAAGAATATTATTATTATTACAGTTGTACCCAGCTTGAGAGATAGGATAGTTTATATCTAAATTTATATTTGCAATATTTGTTCATGTTAAACATAGGATATACAGTTAAAACTGCACTAGGTCAGCTAGTTCTATTAAAATTAAGGGGAAGGAAACTAACCTAGACGTGGTAGAACTACAGCAAACAAGCATACGGTCCGCTTGATGATAAACGTGTCATCACAAAGATATCACTAGCGTGCCGCCGACCTTGTGATTTGAGGATACCATGTCACATTTACCCGGTAATTTCACTGCCTCTCTCACCCTTGAAATACAGAGGTGCGAACACTGCTATTTGTCGGAAATAGGCGAGAGTGAGGTACCAATGCAGACGACCTTTGTAAGAGGTACATACAAAGGTCGCCTGCATTGGTTTGAAGGGAGAGGAAGATAATGAAATTACTAGGTAATGTGACATAATATATTCAAGTCACAAAGTTGATAATGCGCTAGTGATATCCTTGTGATATCACGAGCATGCATAGTCTGTATTGACGCTTGCTACCTCGCGTTTTACCCCTATTTTTCACCCTTAGTAAAACCAAGTTTTATCAAAATCGACGCTCATTTAAAGGTATTTCCAGGCAAACTTGCAACCCTTATTGTATCTCTAGACATTCTGACCATTAGCTCACGGCTGTTTGAGCATAAACCGTGAGATACCAGCAGAGTAGAATAGTACCTCCCCATGTACCAGGTGTCGTTATAGGCGACTAAGGTCGCAGAACCGACAGATGGCGGTGTATCCATCTGAAACAATGCAGCTCAAATGCACAGGGCGAGGATGGGCAGCAGCATCCCAGTCTCGGAAGCTGCGCCCTGCGATTGCCAACACGCTTGCCCAGCGCGGCAATTATGAGCGAAATTCCCCCTATCTTGGGCAGGTCTATGTCCAGCTGTGGACTTTCTGGTATCAATATGTCAGTGGCTTTCAGCTCCAAGCTAAACTGGATTGTAATGTTACAGACCGATCCATGTGGCTGCAGTGAATGGTGATGCAGATCTACTCCGGAGGCAATGCATCATGTTAAAGAAGAGAAACGAGAGTGTGGACGTGCCGGTGATGTTATACCAATCCCAAAGGGTGAGTTGGTCTCTTTGGGGCTCGATGGTGCAGATGATCATTTGCGCTAAAGGCCAGGGTCTCCATCCCCACCAGTAACAAATATATTTTCACACCACATTTCATAAATTGATCGTACTCTTATATAAGTCGCTTAAATACTTAGTTACGGGCATCAGACAAGAGGAATCACGAATATCACGACACGGAACAAAAAAAATCGTATAAATTTTGTCCTGGGTGGGGATCGAACCCATGACTCTGGCGCACAAGATAGTATCATTAAAATCTGTTTTAACGGGCCCGTTATAGCCGACATAGTTAAATAAATAAAATTTATACTTTAGTAAAGATAACTTGACGAGTTGGAACATTCATACAACGATAAAACCAAGTCACTACTATACTTGGAACACCTAGGGAATTACCGTTCCTGACTCACCACCTACAAAGGTACCTACTACTCATAAAGTTTTCCTGTACTCTTTGCAAGATACCTGCGCCCCGCGGCATCGCCTGCGGCCGTAAAGGACTTATATATACAAATAAAGAAATAGAAGTGTCTGTTTGTACTTCGTTTTTCACGCTCAGTCGGCATATTCCAGTGCATTTTTAGGCCTGAATTTATGGTATTGATAAAAAATATTGATATTGAATGTTTATACGTCACTAATCGGTTGTCATAGGCGGTTGAAGGTAGAGGTAGCGGTAGTATCGCGGCCATACATCGTTGTACCGGATCAGGCGCGGTAGTTTAGGCAGCAAGCATTTTGATAGTCACTGCTTGTAGCTGACCTCTAGGAGCGGCGAGATATGAGATGATTTTAACACTTAGAGGACGGGGGGCAAAGAGAGAGAGGTACAGAGAGAGAGAGGGTGGACACAGAGAGAAAGAGAGAAAAAGAGAGAGAGGGTCAGAAGGAGATTGCGGAACAGAGTGAGAGTGAGAGAGAGAGACAAAGGGAGAGATAGGGGAAAGGGAGAGGGAGGAGGGGGCAGAGAGAGGGGGAAAGGGAGAGGGAGGAGGGGGCAGAGAGAGGGGGAAAGCGGGAGAGGGACAGAAAGTAATGGACAGAGAAAGGGACCGAGAAAGATAGGGGCAGAGAAAGAGAAAGACAGAGAGAGAGTGGTACAGAGAAAAACAGAATCACAAAAACATACAGATACCGAGAGGGTTAGTGAAAGATAGGTACTGCGAAAGGGAAGGACAGAGATAGAAAGGGACTGAGAAAGAGAAGTGCACAGAGAGAGGAACAGGCGAAGATGGTCAGAGAAAGATAATCAAATAGAAAGAAAGGTACATATATAAAAGGGACAGGTGTGTTGAAGAGAGGAGCATGGGGGAAAGAGATGTTTTTAAATAATTATCGTATTTGTCGGTCGGTTAGTGCAGTTCTTCTGCGTCTTCTTATCCTTGATTGTCTAGAGTCCAATTGTAACGCATATCGACGCGTAGCGTCGCGCATCGCTTACGTATGGAAGCGTATGTATTTACTCAAACAGTATTTCATGATAAAACAGATAAAACTTGCGCAACACTGTATTTGTTGGCTCGGCCGTTTCTTATCTTTAATGTATCAAGGTGATCTTATTTAGGATATCGTAACCAAGTTCGTTGGTTAAGTATAAAATTGCTTTTTTTATATTATCATTGTCATAAACACACCAGGCATTGGAAGTCCACTGGTGGACAAAGGCCTCTTCACGAAAGGGGACTTTGCCCATAATTGCCGCGCTGGGCAAGTTTTCACCGTAATGATGCTGCTATATATACCGCCATCTGTCGTTTCTGACAACTCAGCCACAGGTGGCGGTACTATTTTACTCTGCCGGTACCTCACGGCCACGGTTGATATATAAATAACGTGTCACAATGTTAGTCAGGAATAAAATTCAAATTTTTTTTTTAAAGATTTATTTATAATTTACCTCAATTATAGGTTTAATAGAATGGTCTAATAATATTAATAAAAATAAACATGCACCAGAACATTGCACATTGTTGCGGAAGACTGGAGTCAAATGTAAGCAGAGAACTGCTTCTATTTCAGATCATTAGGCCTTCCATCCCATTTTGTATTATTCAATAATATATTTGTATAATTTGCAAACGAAGCACGCGAGTAGAATAAATGCTGTTGATATGAGAGCACTTCGAAGTATGTATGGTGTGAGTTTGAGAGATATATTAAAGAATAGCGTGATAAGAAATCGATGTGGTGTAAAAGATGATGTTGTGACAACAATAGAGAAAGGAATGTTGAGATGGTTTGGACATGTAGAAAGGATGGATGAAAGTAGAATGACTGCACAAATATATAGGGCGGAAGTGAACGGAAGAGTTGGTATAGGACGACCGAGGCGAACATCTTAACCAGGTAGAAGAGTTATTAAAGAATGGTCAGGTCAGAAGTATCGAGAATAAACGAGTGTGTATTAAAAGACTAATGCGAGTGCGGGCAGCGCGAGAGGTATTCCAAGATCGTAACAAGTGGAGATCCATAGTCTCTACCTCGATGGCACAGGCGTGATGTATGTATGTATGTGGTAATATATTTTAACAAATATTAAATCCTTAAAAGCTAGGAAATTATCTAAAGCCTGGTCACACGCATTGCAGGTAAATTATTTTAATGAGGAGTGCTATTTATAATAAATTTAAAAGGTAAACTTGAAAATAAAATGCAAGCGTGCGGTGTGTGTACGTTTTGTTTGTGTGTGTATATATCACCATAACAGCCATTGGAAGCCCACTGCTGGCCATAGGTCTCCCAAAGAAAGGGGGAATTTTGCCCATAGTTGCTGTGATGGGCAAGCGTGGCTATCCCCTGTTTAGATATACCGCCATCTGTTTGTTCCGGTATCTTAGTCGCCTCTTACGACCTCAGAGGGAGGAATTACTCTACTACGCTAGTACTTCTCACGCGCATGTATACATACTAAACAAACTACAGAATATTATAGCTAATTAAATTTTGCCATAAGGTACCGGCAAAGTAGAACAGTACCTTCCCCTGTACCAGGTGTCGTATCCATCTGAAACAGTGTCGCTCAAATGCACATGGGAATGGACGGTAGCGTCACAGAAGCTGCGCTCTGCTATTGCCAACTCGCTTGCCCGGCGCGGCAAATATGGGCAAATTTGCCATTTCTTTAGCAGACCTTTGTCCAGCAGTGGACGTTTTACTGCTGTTTTAATGATCACATTTACCACCCCGTTTAATACTCGTAGTTTTATACTAACTTTGCACCCCCGTTTTAGCCCTTTAGGAGGTGAATTTTCAACCCCTCCTTAGTTCCCCTACTTTATTAACGGTTCCCCTATGCAACATTTCAATTTTCCTCCCCCACACACATTGGGGACTGCGTTGATTTGTCAATCAGTCAGTCAGTAACTACGCAAGCGAAATAGTAAAATACAAAGTAGATATTTTTCATTTCCCAGACACCCCTCCAAATAGCCGTAAGCGGCGACTCTGTGGAGTGCACGAAGACCCTGCTGCAGTTCGGCGCGGACCCGCTGGTCACGGACGACGACGACCGGACGTGCTTCCACCTCGCCGCCGAGTCCACAACTGACCATCTGAGCGAGCTCGTGAAACATGTGATCGAGAATCCACTGTAAGTGCCCCATCCCTCTAACATACGACCTGATGCCGCATCCTGTGGTGTCCCTATCTTCGTGTTCCTATCGGTCGTGGGTTCGATTCCCACAGGACATTTTTTTATTTAATAAGTCGAGAATAAGCGCACGATCCGCTTGATAGTAGGTGTCGGTATAGGTATCGCTTAATAAAAGCAGCAATACATAAGAAGTCTGCTGCAAAAACTAGATTTAAATGTCAGCCTACTAAAGTTAATCGTGACAAATATGTTGCTATTAGAAATCTCTGCTATAAGATGTGTGGAAATGCCCAACGCCTACATATTCATTAAACAGTACAAAATGGTGAACCAGCTTCAGTCTGGAAGCGTTAAAGTGTTAAGTATATGTATTTGAGTTGTATATTTGTGATTCCTCTGTAGTCTGATGTCCGTAACACGCGTGCTTTAAGATTTATCGCTGAATCAGGTCAATGTATGAGATGTTGTGGGCATTTATTTATTTATTATTTTTATATTATTTAAATTTCTTAATAATTAATGACCTCAAACAGAGAAACAAGAAATATTTTTTATCTTTCTGTTTGAGTTCAACTTTGAAACGGCCCGATATTAACGGGGCTTTCACTGGCAGATAGCCGATGTTATGAGGAGTGCTATAGGCATAGTAGTACCATTCAAGAGGAAGGTTTATGTCCCTACTAATTTAATTTATATGTATACCAGCAGACCCGGCCACGCGTTGCTGTGGCTAAAGTTATTGTTATATTACATTGAAGTATACAATTTAAGAGGAACGGTAGGAGAACATCAGTCACGGGGACCACCATGCTTATTACATAGATGGTATTTGTAAACAAATATGGTAGCTAATAAGTACTAACTCAATCCAGTCGAAAAGTGTCGACATCTGTTAGAATCTTTTTGTAGCTCATATATGACACGTTTTTCCGTTTACCATAGCAGTGACATCTATTGACTAATTCTAGTACTAACTCAATCCAGTCGAAAAATGTCGACATCTGTTAGAATCTTTTGGAGTTAACAGATAATTGTAACTGTCAATTAATTATAGACAAATAATAATTTGCAATTAAACAAAATTGCGACTATATATTGAGATATAAACTATCCTATCTCTCAAGTTGGAGTTGAAAATTTTATCCTAATTCGTTCAGTAGATTAGTAGTCCATCGAGTACAAACATCGTGACAGGAGATTTATATATATTAAGATAAATGTGAATGTAACTCTGTCTGTCTGTTACGCTTTCCCGCTTAAATCTCTAAACCGATTTTGCTGACATTGATTTAGACTCTGAGAAATGACATAGGCTATTTTTTAATTCGAAAAAAGGGTTGTGAGGGTTCGAAAAGGGGGATGAAAAGTTGTATGGAAGTTTCGATATTTTTGGAGCTAGACACTTAACATATTTTTCAGGCCATTGATTCGATATAAATAAACATGACATTCAAAGTTTATATAAGTTAAGGTAAAGAGGTATGGTACCTAAAAAAATTATTCCACGCGGACGAAGTCGCGGGCACAGGTAGTACATAATATATGCTTAATATAGTAGAGAATCAGGTAATTTTAGAGTTCTCTACACTTAGTTCTGACTGAGTTCTTACATAGCAAACCCTGGCTGAACCCGACGAGATAGATCAAATCAATGTACTACAGTGTTGTACACCATGAAATGGTCTACAAATAAGTCCGCGATGGTGTGTGTCTATCTCTTAGGGATAATCGAGAATAGCCAGCCATTCTTTATACTCAATGCACTCGCGCGAGACGAAGCGGGTCGCTCCTTCGAAATCAATTTTAAGTTTGTAAAAAAAGCGACGTTTTTATACAGTGTGGTCTAGTGCTGATGTACCAAACAACAACACTGCCAATTAGGTTTACCTACAGAAACAACACACTGCAGACCCTATTCTAATTCTGAGAGTATTTAAAACAAACTAGCCTAAAACGAAACTATATCATATCGTGGTTGAGGTATCGAAACCGACAGATGGTGGGGTGTCCATTCAAAACAGCGAAGCACAGTTATAGTACCGGGCGGGGATGGGCAGCAGCCTTAGTCCAACATTGCAGATTTTGTGGACATCGAGAAATACTGGATAGCCGTCTGGTAACAGCAGAGCGTTGCGATGTAGGTGCTGCTGCCCATCCCCGCTCGGTCTTGCATCTGTGGCCGTGCGCCAGCACCTACGAATGATACGATAAAGTTTTGTTTTAGGCTAGTTTGTTTTAAACAGTCTCAGAATTAAAATAGGGTCTGCAGTGTGTTGTTTCTGCAGTTAAACCTAATTTGCAGTGTTGTTGTTTGGTACATCAGCACTAGACCACGTTGTATACTTTGTTTTCAGCCTAATTCTGCAGCAAAATGAAGAGCTGTGGTCGCCAGAGTTAAACCAGTCCAAGCCCGAACAATACCTCCCCAAATACCTGCTCAACAAGATATGCATAATGAACGACAATGACGGTAAGAGCCATCATCATCGTGATACTATTTCGTAATACCCTGACGACCCCGGTGACCCCACGGGATCATGAGAGTCATCTTACACATGTTGATTGGGCCTACCTTAAACGAGTCTGCGCGCGCTAGACGGGTCTTAAAACTTAAGTTTAATGCAGGTTCATTACACGAGAAAGGAACCTGCAAGAAATTGATGGAACCTTTATCACCTGGTGATCAATACTAAATAGTTAGTGTTATTGGAACCCCCACCGGCGTCAGCGCTAACAAACCCTTGTCTTAAAGCTAGGTTCGAGCAATTCAATCCCGGGCAGTTTTATTAGGCTTAATTCACTCCCGGGCAGTAGGCGTTCCGTTTAGGGCTTGAAGTGCAAGCGAGAGCGCGGGACGAGAGACAAAGAGGCACAATCGGCCCCGCGTTCGGCAGCCGTCGACATCTGTCTCTCTCGTACTCGAGTGAGCGATGCGCCCGCGCGGACAACTGCTATACAATTATACATTTTCATAAATAAAATTAAAACGTTCTTTTGAAAAATGCAACCATTCCATCAGTATTTTCTTATGATATTGTCACGTTCAACTATCGTCAGTAAACCGACTTTATATATACATAAAATGGGCGTGCGTGTGTAAAAAGAGGATCTAGTTGACTGACTGACTGACATATGGACGCAGGGCCTACAGGGGTTCCTTTTAAAACGTAGGGAGCGGTAAGAAAGGATTTTTATCTAAATTCATCCCTTAAGGGAGTAAAATGGGGGTGCAAAGTTAATAATTTTTTTTCGATTTTTAAGTTATTTGTATAAAATATACTATATATGTAAAAAACAGAATCTAGCTGACTCACTGACATATCGGCGCAGGGCCTAAATTTTAAGGTTTAGAAACTTGAAATTTTGCACATGGGGTTCCTTTTAAAACGTAGGGGTCAGTAAGACAGGATTGTGATTTAAACAAACCTTTGTGATGTAAACAATATTTATACCAATATAAAGCAGACAGGTCCGACGGCGCAGACGGTGGTGATCGTATCTTGCGCGCCAAAGGTCGTGGGTTCGTTCTCCACCGAGCACAAAAATTATAAGATGAATTTTTGTAATTCTGTGTCTAGGTGTTAAATGTATTCAATATACATTTAACACCTAGACACAGAAGTATTATATTTGTGATTCCTCTGTTGCCAGCTGGCCGTAATACAGTCTAAATATGAGATGTTATGTGAATTTATTTTAATAAAAAAATAAAGCGAAGCTTCGTCGAGGATGTCAACGTAGAAGCGACTACATCGACACCTGTCATAGATAGATATGTTTAAGCAGGTTTTCGCAAGTCACGCATTCTTTGCGTTTTCTGGACCGTTGTCCCTACTCGTGCCAGCCCAGTTCCTCCAGGAAGCGCAGCAATCCTTTAATTTTGCAGGTCACCACCGTAATTGACCTCGGTGATCCGATGACGTCTGTCATTCTGATCAATCTATATTTGAAGGATGTCCATGCGTTACCCCGGCTCGATGTGACATATCCAATTCAACGAGTTCCATTTTTTTTACAGGCTGCACGCCGCTCATTCTGGCGAGCAAGTTGGGTAGGTATGAGAATGTCAAGACACTGCTAAGTGCGTCTCCGGGCACGGTCAACGTTCAAATGCCCAGCAGTGGGGAGACAGCGTTGTATCAGGCCGTGCACGCCGCCTGCGTGGAAGTCAATAGTGAGTACACAGCCTCGTGACCATCATCACACCAGCTATTAAAAGCCCACTGCTGGACATAGGCCTCCCTAAAAATGGAGGATTTTTGCCCACAGCTTTCGCGACACCGCTGCCCATCCCCGCTCTGTATTTGAGCTGCACTGTTTCAGATCGATATACCGTCATTTGTCGATTCTGGTACTATAGTTGCCTCTTCCGACACTTGGTATAGTGGGAGGTACTATTCTCCTGTGCCGGTACCTCATCGTTATTGGCTATATACCAGAACGACAATGATATCGTGACAGCAGCCTATACACATTCGACATCACTATGATATCATTAGCGCGTTGCCAGTTTTGTGACTTGAGAATGTTATGTCACCTTGCATGGCAATGCGAACAAGTTTGGCGGTAGAGATAGGTGAGAGGTACCAATGCAGACGAGCAACGAGGTATACCTCTAGTAAATAGAGTAATACAGTATGAACACATGAAAAATTGTAATTGATCTGATCTTTCAGATTCGGGAAAGCGGTTCAACGTAAACGGAAACTACAAGAAGACCTTAGAGCTGCTCATAGAGGGCGGGGCCGACCCGACCATAGACAACTACTCCGGCATCAACATCAATGTGCTGCTCACAGACATAAACGTGCCGGAATACTCTATGATTATAGCCAATAAACTCTCGTTGATCAACTGCATGAACGTCACCGGCTCCAACACTCCGCACATCATTATAGACAACAATGACGGTTCCTTCTCCACTATGGACCTGAAAACACAGAAGGGTGACAGCAAAAAGGCGAAAGGGAAGAAGGATACGACAAAACCGATAATTATTCAAGATGTGAAAATCGAGAAGACCAGCCCCATTGCGAAACACAAACTACCATTTGAACAGTCGCTATCGCCTGCGTTGAAGAGAACTAAATTGGACACCAACATAAAGGCTTCGGACTACATCATCGGGCCGGCCGACTTGAGTCTCGTTTCAGAACCGAAAATAGAGAACACAAATTTTCTCAATTCGTTCAAAAGCTTCGTCGAATCGAGTAACGTTAATAGGTTGCCGATAAACTGCAGGCTGACTTTTGCGAATACTTTGATCTCAAAAAAACAAGGGGTCCTTCCTAGTGTCGAGCAAAACTCGTGTCCAGTGATCGCTTGTGAGTCCAGTGTTGCTGGCACCTCGCACACTCGAAACACTGGCGCGGGCAACAGGCCGGCGCGCAGGACCGCGGCCGACAACGTCACCAACAAGAGGAAAGTTGAGGGGAAGAAAGACAGAGAGTCCTGATGGCCAACGAACGGCCCTTTGAATTACACCAGAGTTGGAAGCTCCAATAAAGATGGCCGACGGGGGAGAGATAAAATTAACACGATTATATTTTACAAACCATTTCTCGATGATTCTCTACAGCTTTACCACTGACAAAAAGTTCGACTGACCACGAGTGAACAAGTTGCTCAGTAATCTCGCTACTTCGCTGTTTGGAGGTAGAAGTGGGTGGGAGAAAGGTACCCTTTTAAGGTTGTTATATGCCTCAGGTAGAAGTGGGTGGGAGAAAGGTACCCTTTCAAGGTTGTTATAGGCCTCAGGTAGAAGTATAGTATATATATAGTTAATATATAGTTAATAGGTTTCTTTTTGTATATTAAGAAACTACTGTTAAAACTTGCCTAGGAGTCGAAGGAGGTTATTAAAGAAAAAAAATAATAAATTAGTTCATGATTTTTTTAGTTTATGAGTTTTTAGTTATATATTTGTTATTATTGGATATTACGAGTACACGATACCATCGGTATCATGATCATCATCATACCAGCCAATGTAAGTCCACTGCTGGATATGGACCTCCCCAAGAGGGGGGTGATTTTGCTCGTAATTGGCGCCTGGCAATCGCTGAGCGCGGCGCAGAGTGATGCCTACCCCCCTGTGCATTTGAGCTGCACTGTTTCGCATGGATATACCGCAAGTCGGTTCTGGTACCTTAGTCGCCTCTTACGGCATCTGGTACAGGGGCATGGTACAATTCTACTCTACCGGTAGCACACTGCTTTGGTCTACCATACTCTATTTAAATATAGCTTGATTGGATTGACAGATGTCATGACAACGCGTCGCACGAGTTATCTATATTGCCACTATGGTAAAAAAATGGCCGCCGCAAGGAGTCCAGAATGATCTAGTAAAAAAGGAATTCGTTTTCTAACTATTAATATATTACATAGGTTTTTAATATTAATGCATGATTTCTTTTATTTTTAATTATTTTGAGCATGCGATGTGTATTTATGTAAGTTTAACTACGCGGTATATGAGTTAAAATTCGATAGTGTTGCCAGATGTAAATTTCTTTTTAAAAATATACACTTATTTAATTTGTCTTATAAAAATGTGGATGAAATTTGTCGAACTTTGTATCAGTTGAGATGATATATTGGATGATAAAATGTTTTTTTTTTATGGAATTTAAATTTTCGTTTTAAAACAAGAACTGAATTGAGTGCGTCACGTTCGCCGCCTTACGGCGACAGTGGCTCGCTTGATAGTTATAAAAGTGTTACTGCACCGTAAAATAAGTTGTAAATAAACTCTGTATATGTTTGTTTTTATTTCATTCTACCAAATTCAATATGTTATTTTTGGAGCATGTTAAAGGTTTAAAAGTAAAAAGAAATATGAAATCTAAAAAAATATTGTTTTTGGTAGTATTATCTGTGGGGTGAGTTTTTAAATAACGATGAGTGTACTTTCATAATAATGCCAGGCTTCAATAAAGTATATAGAAATAAAAAAAAAGACATTTCCTTTTTTTGAGTAATACATAAATATGATCAAATAGATCTGGTTGTTCAAGTTAAGATCACTATTTTTCTCTACAGATTATCACTAACTATAGACAAAATAGATTTTGATTTATAAAATTTATTAGCATTAATATCTGTTTAAGATATGTTTAATTTCGGAATCTAAACTTGAGAGGTTTAGAAAAGTAAAACACTCAACCGGTCATATTAGCCTCTGTATCAGGTGTCGTGTAAGGCGGCTGATGCGGGCGGGCATGGGCAGCATTTGGCTGCGACACGCCTGCTTCTTATGTATACATATGTAATTTATCTGCTGTAGGACACCCACTGCATTAATAGTATTTTGGGATTATTTCCAATAATGCGTTCTCCTCAAATACCTCGCAGTGCGCAGCTTCGTGTCCGGGATTCTGCCCATCCTTGCCCAAGACTACTCACTCACTTAATGTTACACTTGGTGTAGAGAGAGTTACTATTCCAATGTACTGGTAATCCACGAATGTCTGTGTTATCTAGCGGTACTTAAATATATATATATATATACTTAAATTTGTTGTTGCCTTAATAAGTTGGGTTGTATTAAATCAGAAACATCTATTTCAGGTCTAAAAATGCAGTGCCAGTAAGCATTCTCATTATTATATTGGATGAGGTTAAAAAATATACAATATCCCATTTGACCCCAAATCCAAATATTTTTGACAATAAATAATAAATGTATGTGTTTATTTGTAGTTAGTTGAAACATTAAGTATTTCTCTTAGATCAGTATATACATTAGTATTCTTGCTTGTTTAAATGTATTTTCATAGTTTGTAACAGATAGGATGCTAAGATCATCTTTTTCAGGCGTGCAGGTAGCATTGGAGACGATGACATTAAGGCTTTTGATGTAGGAAACTAGAGTTCCCATCAGTCCCCTCACACGTGTTAGGATTGGTGGGACGACAGACATTTGGTATTCCAAGATAGCACTCTGCCTGCGACTTCGTCTGCCATAATGATTTGATACTTATAGAATTATTGTTAATAAATTTTAAATTGGATATTGCATTATTGGAAATACCGTGAGGTACCGGCAGAGTAGAACAGTACCTCTCACTGCACCAGGTGTAAGAGGCGAGTAAGGTTCCAGAACCGACAGATGGCGGTAAATCCAACCGAAACGGGTAGCTCAGATGGATTACCATTTACAAAGAGATTTAATTCTCACATTAAGCACCAAGTATTATAAGTGTTAGTGTCTCTTAATAAAGTCTAAAATAGTTTATATAATTATTTAAAAATATCAAGTAACCAATTCTCGATAAGATGAGCCACATTTGTTAAGTGTTTCAATTAGCTCTAAGTCATCTTTGCTTAATAAATATACATGTATTAGAAATTGGAATGCATACTAAAATAATTTTGGTTATTTAACTTATATCGCAAAAAATGTGTGAAGTTTTATCAAAACGAAACGGAAACAGATATTCGTTGATTCGTTCATTCTTACGGCATTTAACCTCGCAGTACACAACTCTTCTCGGCAAAGACGTAACCTCGCTGTCATCATGTATAAGATAAACAGCGTTTTAAAAGCCGTTAACCGCTGTTCTTTTAAATAACACTTCGATTTGAGCATCAAATGAACTGAAATAAACAATTCGTTATTTGCAATCTGTCACATATATTTTGATTATAAAATCCTGCTTTTGTCTCTCGACTTTTTAGATATTGCAAAATGTATTTCATATACCCACTAACCGAAAATAAATTATTTATCAAAGATATATATTATTGCATTATACGTTACAATCATCATCATCCTCATTATCATTATCATGATCATCATCATCATCATTACCACCATCATCATCATTGCAGCCGTACTAGTCCACTGCTGGGCATAGACTTCCTCAAAAAGGAGAGAAATTTGCCTGTAATTGCCGCGCTGGACAGGTATGTTGGCAATCAGAAATGCTGCTGCGAATCCCTTCCCAGTGGCATTTAAGCAACACTGTTTCGGATAGATTTACGGCTATCTGTCGGTTTCGGCACCTCACCGACGACTCCTGGTACAGGGGGAGGTACTATTTTAGTCTGGTACCTCGCGGCTGAACGTGCGATTTGTTATTTGAATAGTAATAATTTTTCTTTACATAACCTTTATGTATCTATGTATGTTTGATGTTGGGTGTTAGCATTAACTATTATATATATCTATATGTATTAATAATATTGTTGTGATGTTTGTGTGATTCAGCACGGAACCTTTATTTCACTTATTCTTTTTGGAGCCTAATAAAGATTAACCTCGTTATTGTGTTATTTCATTCATCTATTCATTATTATTATTAATTAAATATTAATCATTCACTGGCACAACACGTCCACTATCACTCCACATGCACTCGTACAACAGAGCAGTACACCGCGTTCGCCGGCGAACGCGTGCAGTCCCTGCCCCCACGAGCGATAACCGACAGCCCTAGAGCTACATTTTTGTAGTTTTGTTTATTGGTAATTTGTCAATTCGTTACAAACAGACATATATACCAATCCTGTTAACATGTAGGTATTATATCCAAAATCGGTTTGAGTTTTTGATCATATTCGTTACAAATAGAAACACTTTTATCTTATATAATTAGTGTATATACCTAAATGGTCTTAAATAAAAATACACAAAGCCTTTATCTTTTTACTTAATCCTACAAGTCCATTTAGACCGCGTCGAAGATTGTTTTTCAAATCACTCATAATATTGTGTTAAAAGAATGAAGATTAAATTTTGATTGAAAATACATCTGGCCTCATAACGCATTCTGTGGATTCCCTGTGCGTCAAGGGTAGGATAATGAACAATTGTGTTTGTTCTGTGTCTGGGTGTTGTTTGTTAACAGTAATTAACTTGCAGGTAAATAATTGATCCATTAGTTTATGACCAATTATTTACCTGCGAGTTGGTATGTGTAAATAAAAAAACAAGATGCTAATATAACTTACACCTTTATTTATTTACAATACAAACATGGTCTACGTAATACCACGCGACTCGTTAACATATACCGAATTTGAGCAAGCAACCTTCCTGGGTAGTACAAAATAAAATCTCATTATTCGTTTACATAGTTTCATTATAAGTACTAATTCGTTACGGAAGACTGAAGAAGATTCACGTAGATACAGCGAAAGACAGACCCTCGCAGAAAAGTGGAGATCAGGTGAAATAGAAACCGTTTATAACCGTCTTCGTAAAACATTGTAAGAACATGCAACAGGAAATTCACATCTTTCCAATTTGACAGTTGACAACTCAAATATGACAGTTGACTTATCACATTTGACAGTTGATGTGGAGAGTAAAGTTTTAGTCGAATTTAACTGTTTGGATGTTTGTCTTGAGCTGCTATTACTTTCTACACGCACTTTTGCCGCGGTCAGTCCATTTCTTTGCATCTACATACATATGATATTCAGTTTTAGAATTACAACGACATTTTCATACAAGCATCATCAGAGAAAAAATTAGTATTACAAAAATAGAGATTCTTCACCCATGAGATGTTATTGCAATTCTAAATATTTAAGTACACATTGGCCCTTGCAAGTAGAGTGATGGGAATTATTTTTTGCTGATAAACAATAATATTTGAGATTCCGTGAAACATACTAGATTTATTAGTGAGACACGAATTAATAGTGAGACAGACACGAAAATTTCAAAATTGCTTATTATTTTTCACCAAAATATAACGGGCCATAAACAACGACCACAAATCCTCATTGAAGTATCTACGTACAAATATACGTACTACTTTTACTTGACACAATTTCAAAACGATCGATTTTCATTTAATTTGTACTGTCAAAACCACAAACACAATTTCGGATATTTTTAATGTCAAAATTGAGAATTAGATGCCAGTTGTTTTAGTGTCATGTGCCGACCTCTTATGCGAAACAAGTGCAGTGCTTTTGACAGTTACAAAATGAAGAAATTTTAAGTATATAGTGGTAACAATGAGTTAGAATTAAACATTAGTTATTTTAACAAAAAAGGTTTGTTCAAAATCAATTATTAAATAATAAAAACTTAATCTAAACTTTCGTTGTATTTAAGTTTTAATAGCTAATGTTTAATTCTAAAAAGTACTTAAAGATAACCATTCCACAGTAGATTTATATCTAGGAAAAAGTATAAAAAATAGAGTTAAAATACTAATTTACTATGGACGGCCCCATTTTAAGTCTATAGTGTATTAAAAGACAACTCTTTATTTTAATTAAAGAAATCGTAATAGAAATTATTCCATATCATGAAACTGAAGGTTACAAGCTCATTTGATGCCATCTGCTTTAATAAATGAGCAGTATATGCTGTGCGACTATTAAATAAAGGGATACAGTTCCTGTAGAGACAGTCAAGTATAAAATTTGATCTAAAATTGTCTATGAATGTTGCGACGTCCGCCATTGTCTCCTAATACACGATAGGGTTTAGACTAGTAACTATCGATAATATAATAAAAATAGTTTTTGATAATAGTCACTTACAGTAACCGATAAATGGCAGCCCTAAGCCCGAAGAGAAGAAAATTAAAAACACATCCATATTTACAGAATTAAAATTACACAGTCACATCGCAGCATCTTGATAAAGAGAAAAAAAAATGTCAATTCACAAATTTAAATTAAACGACGTAATGTTCGACCTTCCGCGAGAATAACACGAGAACTATCACAATGAGACTTAAGAATTAAAAATAGCAACATTCAAGGTGGATTCATCATAAAAAAAAAAAAACATAATGCCAAAACAACGTTCCGCAGATCACCAGCGCGCACGTCAAACCGCGCGTGGCAACGAGAAAACCCGCTGTTCCCACTTGAGCGGGAGAGGGAGGAAACTAGATTTAAATACGCAATACATATATAAAAATATAAAATCTCCACCGTCAGCATTGCGTTCAACTAAGAAAATTATCAAAAATGGTAAACAAAAGCATGTCTTCGCGATATAACACAAGTTCTGTCACAACACTAAAAGTTACTCTCATCTCGACCCAAGTTGGACACGAGCGGAGTGTGTGATGTCAATTGCAAAATAATTAATAAATAAAAATTAAATTATAAGTTGTCGTAATTATTGCAAAAAAACTTCATCTTCCACATTAACATCTAAAATATTCGAAAACTCTATTATAGGAATCAATATAAGAAACAATAACTGTGACGTCACGAAAGTAATAATGAAAATGTACAGACAGTCAAATAAAGTCTCTGACCGACTGACTTCAACGAAACACTGTTATTTTTATATATAAATATAGTTGTTATAAAAATCAAATATAAGTAAATAATAATGAATGTTCAATTAAAAAAATATCTCTATAACCTCTAGTAGATTCCTTTTATTTAGACGCAAATTTTAATACTATAGTATTTCTGACAGATCCTCTGGTTTATATTTTGAAATCAGTCTACCTGAGACGCTTTAACAATTTGCGTACTACAAATGTTTCGGACACAATACACGAAGGCAACCGTACTGTTCACATGACGTCATCCATAACCAACACTGTTAGAATGAAATACAACCAGAATTAACAAAAAATACTTTCATTTAAACAATCTACGCCGATTATATTCAATTAAAATAAGATAATAGAATGTGACTCGATTACGAACATTAGATAACAAGTGAAGTACTGTACATGACTTGATTACGTATATTTGTTAACAAGTGAAGTATCGTACATGACTTGATTCCATACATTAGATAACAAGTGAAGTATCGCAAACGACTTGATCACATACATTTGCTAACAAGTACCTAAAGTATCGTACTGTCGGTTACACGCGCCGTGTCCGCACGTCACGCTCGTGTATCGTGAGGCTGCATGGGTTGTTACATAGCGTGCATCGTACATTACCGTCGGCTGTTCAATTCGTAGCCGTTCTCTTTAGAGGGCTTGTTGGCGGGCGGGGGCTTCGCCACCGCGTGCCCTTCTAGTCGGAGGGTGCTTTGGCGGTGGGAGGACCTGCGATGAACAATATTCATACTTTAGATGAATAGATACAGTTATATGAATCGTGCATTCAACAATGTAAATTAAAGTATGTGAGACGGCAGAAGATTCAAAGGTATTGTCTATCCGAACGTGTGGAGTAGGCCTTGTGGTATCGGCAGAGTAGAATAGTACCTCCTCCTGTAACAGGCGTTGTAAGAGGCGACTGAGGTACCAGAACCGGCGGATGGCGGTATATCCATCCATAACTGTGTAGCTTAAAGGCGAGGGGTGAGGAGGGGGGTGAGAGGAGAGAAGAATGTGTCGCAGGGCGGCCGACCTCACGAGGCAGGTGACGGCGAGCAGCAGCAGCAGCGCGCCGAGCGCACACAGCCCCCACGCGAGCGCGGCGCGGGCCACGGGCGGCGCGCGCGTCGCCAGCCGCAGCAGGGACGTCACGCGCGGCGGCAGCTCGTCGATGCCCTGCGGAGCAAGGGCACCACGGTCACCACGGTCACCACGGTCACCGACCACTCCGGCATGCAGTCGCGGCTGCCCTCTCCACGCCGCGTCGGAGAGGGTAGTCCGACCTTCGTCGTTGAACGGACTTACGTTTTGGCATTTATTCCCCTTGAAACCTCCCGGGAGTTATATGATCGCGAAGACTCCGTCGAATCGAATTGCGCGCAATAAGCGAATGCGCGAATGTGCAATACGTATTCGGAAGGTCGGCGAGTACTGATCGTTCTATTTGATGTCCCCGACGTCTATCTTCTCTCGTTAACCTCCGATAGTGGGAGACTTCACCTACACGGTTCCATTAAACATTCATGTCCTACCGTCCGGTTGAGTGCTAGAACTGTCGAAATTCGTGCTCTTGAATGATTTGTTTTTGGAACTGAGTTATTTTTTGTAATTCTGTAACTTTATGAAAAAAAGTGAATCGAACACTTTTCTATACAAATATTATAAAGGTAAAGAGTTTGTTTAAACGCGCAAATCTCAAGAACCGCTGGTCCGATTTGAAAATTCTTTGAATGTGCGATATTTCATTTATCGACAGAGGCTACTATACCCCCCTGTCACTATTCCACGGGGACGAAGTCGCGGGCACAGCTAGTCAAAAAATACCATATCTATATAAAAATTTTAATGTACAAAGAAAATAATCAAAAACAGTAAAAGAAAATTCAAAATTCACATACATAGAGAATAAATTTAACTGCCATATTTAATAAAATAGAGAACGAAGTTAATACTTCATGCTATATATTTATTTTTGTATGTAGATATATTTTTTTAATGTTCCTCCCGCATAGACTAGTCGCATGGGGTCTTCGCAGAACCACGCGCGAAAAATTGGCCGGTTAAAATCCCATCACACTGACCTCTTCGAACCAGAGTATGGGGAACACGATGTCCGGGAAGTTAGCCACCTGCTTGATGTCCACCACCTGACTGACCGCCAAGTTGATCTGGATACGGGCGCGCGCGCGCATCGCTATACCCATCTCCTATAATTAAAATAAAATCGGTTGTCTTTAAAGTCGGTTTACTGTCGATAGTTGAACGTGACAACGTCTTAAGAAAATACTGATGGAATGGTTGCATTTTTCAAAATAATTTTTTAATTTTATTTATGAAAATGTATTATTGTATAGCAGCTGTCCGCGCGGGCGCATCGCTCACTCGAGTACGAGAGAGACAGATGTCGACCGCTGCCGAACGCGCGGCCGATTGTGCCTCTTTGTCGCTCGTCCGGCACTCTCGCTTACTCTTCAAGCCTTAAACGGAACGCCTCAGAGCTAGGTAACGGCGTATGAGTCATGTATTTTCGTGTGTACAGCCGGCTCCATCGAATTATAAGATCTTGTCACGTTAAAAATGTCACACCGGAAATACCCACAGAAGTGAAAACTGACAAGTCATCAGAGAACATATTACTTAAAATGCCAATCCATTCCACAACGTTTTTCAGTCAACTCTTAACGACCCAGGCCATTTTTGTGTGCGCAATGCACTCTCCTTAACCATCACATGATGTATTCTTCATACAAAAGATCGTCAGCATTGGTACTTCAATCTCACCTATTTCTACCGACAAATAGCAGTGTTCGCATTGCTGAAATCCAGATTGAAGGGGGAGAGAGGCGGTAACATTAATGGATAATGTAACATAATATCTTCAAGTCACAAGGTTGGCAACGCGCTAGCGATAAACTTACGTGAAATTACAAACGTCTGTAGGCTGCAACAAATTACAACGCAGCCTGTACGCTTGTTTGTCGACCTGGTCTAATAAAAAGCTATTACTGACAAAGTATATCCTCAAAGGTGTTACTAACCGGCTGGACGTCGATGAACAGCCTGTGGTCTTCCGGCACTGGTGGGGATATCCCCTCCACCGCCTCCCGGAGACTAGGGTCGGCCAGGTAGAAGTGTGGGAACGACAGCATGATCGGGGAATCTAGAAATAATTATAATCAATCGATGAATGCAATCGAGCAATGAATTGCTCAAATATATTGATAGGGAAGACTAGAATTTTATGAGGCCGAGACTCGTTTTCATTCGTTTCTCAATTCAATCAACAGATGTCACTACAAACGCTGCTATCTGCTTAGACCTGCATAGCAAAAGTTTTAAGGGTCATCCAACAGATGTCGCCTCTCACCGTACTGGCACAGCGACACGTTGAAGAGTCCGCTGGGCGCGCAGGGCGGTCCGGCCGGGCAGAAGCACCGGTTGTGCTCATCGGCCGCGAACACGTCCTCCGGCGGCGTGAAGCGGTACCCTTCTATGCCAGCGCTCGACTCTACGTCTTGGAGGTACCTGGAACCAAATGCTGTATGTTATATCTCAACATAACAACAATTGTGTGAGATTTTACAATCATATCCCAAGTAGGATATTACGTTACCTTAGAATAAATCCAAGAACTTATTATTGCGTCAAAATTACGTTAACGATAAAACTGCTAGAGATTTACTAATTAAACAACAAGCTTCAGGACTATGGTTTGCTAGCGTCAACGCCGGTAGGGGTTTTATTAGCGCCAACTACCACAAACGTGGTATTGGTAGAACCTTAATCACCACCAGTTTTTCTTACAGGTTCCTTTCTGGTGGGTCGCGTAATGAACCTGCAGTAAGCTTAGTTTAAAGATGCCGTTTTCGATTTCGTCTGATGCCGGCAGACTAGTTTAGGGTAAGCCTAACAAAATTATCTGTGTTAGATGACTTTTATAATGCCTTGGGTCATCAGGGTCATCTGTATTACATATAAATATGCATAAAGCAATTCCTTATTGAAAATATTATTATTGAAGATTTAAAAATCCTTGTAATACAAGTGCTACTTGAATAAAGTATACTTGAATTATAAGGGCGGGGATGGGCAGCAGCATCCCTAACGCGAAAACTGCGCTCTGTGATTGCAGACACGCTTGCTTAGCGCGGCAAAATTATGGGCAAAATTCCCTCTTTCTTTCTATGTGCTACAGTGGAAAGCTACACTGTTTCAGATGGATATACCTCTATCTATCGGTTCTGGTGCCTTAATGGCTTTCTACGACACCTGGTACAGAGGGAGGTACTATTGTAGAATGCGGAGTAGTCCGCCTATAAAACGGCTCGAAGTAAACAGGCTATGTATATTGACGATCTTTGTCCCCGGCTACATAATTGGTGCATTGAAACAGTCCGCTCTCCCACAGCACAATGGAGCATGTCCGATTACGCAAGCCGTTGCGCGGTGCGAATGAACCGGTGTATTGTTTGCGAGAAGTCAACGTTTGTCAAAGTTGATGAAAGCACCCCCTCACACCAATAAATATTTACTAATACTATAAAGGAGAAAGATTTGTTGTTTGTTTGTGTGTTACAGTTAAACTCTGAAACTACTGGACCGATTTTAAAAAATTGTGCCGTGATATACCGGCAGAGTCGAATAGTACCTCCCTCTGTACCAGGTATCGTAAGAGGCGACTAAGGTACCAGAACTAACAGATGGCGGTATATCCATCCGAAACAGTCTAGCTTAAATGCGCTCTGCGATTGCCAATACGCTTACCCAGCGAGGCAATTACGGGCAAAATTCTGCCTTCTAATGGCTGATATGTGGATTAAGTATGAATTCCTTGGAAAAATCGTAGACGTTCCTAGACGTATCGTGAATTTAGATCTGTTGCATAATTTTCAAAAATTTCGATCATTGTTTTGGAGGTATCAACGCCCATGGTAATCGTGCCTGTTGTATTAACCAAGTCGAGGGGACGAAAAATATACTAACAAATAATAAATTCCCACATCATCTCATACATTAATCTGATTAATTGGTAAGTCGCTTAAATTACTTGTGTTACGGACGCCAGACAACAGAGGAATCACAAGTGTACTACTGAAATACATATATTTAACACCCAGACACAGAACTAACACAAATATCACCATATAAATATTTACTCGGTGGGAATCGAGATAGGATGACTAGCATCTGGCCCGTTAAACGTACTTAATAAGTTTGAGAATCTGTGCCTTAGAATAACGTGGAATGCCAATGGGAAAATTCTACCATATTATATCAGTATAGGTCGAAGGTAACCATTTTAATCAGATCCGATTCCATTGTTGCATTATACGCAACAACAAAAAATTAAATGCAATTTTTGTAGATCGTATGAGATCAACAAAAATTGCATTTAATTTTTACGATCTTACGATCTCATATCTCACTTAGATACCTAACTCTCAACATTTCGGCCAAACAGCAGTCTTCTAGTTTGAAATAATTTGAAAGGGACACGAACCCTTATCCGCAATGGAGAAGGACTGCTTCTTTTGTTAATTGCGTTCACCCATCACCAACCATGGGATATGAAGGAGCCGCCGTCCCTGCGCCGCTTGCGGGCCGGCAGCAGCGCCGGCGCCGGCGCGCGCCCACGGACCAGTGCTCAGTGCTATTAGTACCGCGTGGAATCCACTTCCTCTTGTCCAGAGAGGTACCGGAGCTGTAAAGTCGCTCACCACCCGTAGTCACAATCGACTACTCACGATTTACCTTCGTTCGAGACATTGGTCAGCCGATTCCCCTTTCCCTGAGGAGGTGCCGGTGCTGTAAGGCACGTTTACATCTCGATCTACTCGCGAACATCTCCCCAAGTTCTAAAGTGCCTTATGGCACTTCCAGTTATTAGGTGTTGGCACTGGAGGAGTTTCATGGCAGAGTGAACCAACCCCACCAACCAGCTAAAGGCTCTTCGGGCCTCGTACTAATCGTTTGCATTCGTCCATCGGCACTACTAGAATTGTTCTCTCTGTGCTCGACGTGGAGCGCCCGGTCTCAGTGATAAAACCGGGCAGACGTATATTGTACCATCTCTACAGCTAACCACACATAAGCCACTGTGAATCCTACCCTAAAATTCAGAGACATCACGCGACAGAAATTTGCCAAGAACTGCCACGCGAGCTTGTGTCTGAGCCCGCAATACCAAATAGTCTTGAGAGTGAACCCGTGATTTCTCTGTAAGTCCTATCCACTCGGGTCCTGTAGACAGGGTCAAGTTTGAAAGGGACAATAATTTTTTGGGTAATGTGACACAAAATGCAGGTGGCCCGAGTAGATAGTGCCACGCGGACCGTATGCTTGTCACCTCAAATTCCTTTAAATATAGGTTGATTACAATAACAGATGTCAATGTAACGACGTAAGACACGTTAGTTTGAAGTGACTGAATGATTGAGTGACTGACTAATTGACTGATATATCTTAACTATAGGAGTTAGAAACCTAATATTTTAATAAATAAAATTTTCATTGTAAAAAAATATATATCTCATCACGCCGCATTAAAAGTATTTGCAAGTAAAATGCTGGATGCCACCGGATGCTGCTCCGTATAGATAGAAGTACAGATTAAAAAATAAATGACAGATAATGTGTCCCTTCACATGGTCACAGAGGCACATCGTCACGTTCGCCGCGTCTTAATTGGAAACAAGGGACTATAAACTGTGCAATGGAACACAGCCAATTGCGGTATAACTAAAAAACGTCGAAACATTAATTCGTACGCTATCTAAGATATGTATTACTAGCTGACCCGACATACGTTGTTCTGTCTAAACGGAATACCAATGTTTCTCATTAACAAAAACTTGCGACTATTTATTGAGATATAAACTATCCTACCTAGAAAAATAATTCATCGTGTTTTTGGTTGTATTCTTAATCATTAATTTCGTCTTTGATTTGATACGAAAAAAAAACATGTGTCAGGTTACAGTCTAGTTTTTATTATATTGAATTATGAATATTAGTAGGTATGACAGTCATTTGTAAGGGCTATACGAAATAAATAAATAAATATCTCTCAATTTGAATAAAACTGTACACAGTAAGCAAAACACATGTATTTTATATATAAGTTAGGTACCGGCAGAGTAGAATAGTACCTCCCCTTATAACAGGTGCCGAAAAAAACGGCTATGGTACCAGAAACGACAGATGGCGGTATGTCCCCGTCGCGAAAGTTGCACTCTGCGATTGCCAACACGCTTGCCCAGCGAGGCAATTATGGGTAACAAACCCCTTTTCTTGGGGAGACCTATGTCCAACAGTGGACTTTTAATGGCTGGTATGAAGATGACGATGATGTCACATACATCTTCAAGGCACAAGGATGGCAACGCGCTAGTGATGTATATGACGTTTACGTTCACGCGGACTGTATGCTTGTTTATCGACCTAGTGAAATAAATAAAAAAAAAGCCCATAGACAAAACTCACTGGAGCGGCAGCAGCCTGCACAGATCCTTGTCGTACACGGCCAGCGTGTCGTTCCTGGTGATGTGTGGGGGGAAGATGGAGCCGTCGGAGCCTGCGATGCTGTTGCACTTGTCGGTGGACCAGTGAGGCAGCTTATCGCGGAGGTTGTATCGCTCTATGATGCCATACTGCGCTATGCTCTCAGCCCCCGTAAACATCGTCACCACGTCGGGTGAGGTACCATTTTTCTGTCGAGAGATACACAAACGATTAGAATTTCTGATAGGTACCACGTGTCGTAAGACCTGACTAAGGTACTAGTACTAGGAAATAGCTGAGGTACCAATGCAGTCGACCTTTGTGTGAAGGGCAGGAACAAAACGACTAACTCACCCCGTAAAACAGTCCAAACTCCTCATATGGCAGTTTCTGCTCCTTTGGCACCACATCTTTAGCCAGCTTGAGGAGTGGGTCCTCGTAGCCCCAGAGCAGCTGGCCCACGGACACCTCCACAAACGGCTTGATCTTGAGAATGTCCATGATGGAAGCCATCGCGAGCCGGAGGAATCGCGCCGCGTGCTTCGACTGAGATGTGGCGCTCTGTGAACAAAAGTTGGTGGATTACTCAAGGGAATACCGGCAGTAGGGAGTAGAATAGTACCTCCCACTGTACCAGGTACCGTAAGAGGTACGCGAACCAACAGATCGATCAACAACAGATCGCGATATATCAAATGTAACGACAAAATTATCTCTTTTTGCGGAGGTCTATGTCCTGCAGTGGACGCTCCATGGCTTCTATGATAATAAAGATGATTGATGATATCAAATATGATGATGGCAATTACTGTTATGATCGGATTTTAATTCCTTCGAGATAATTTAGTTGATGATCAACCTAATCCAACAGATTTATGTCTTTCAAAGGTTTTATGCACAAAAAATGCAGAAAAATCCACTTGTTGTCTCAGATGTCTGACAAGACACAAATCTGCTTTATTCTCTTGCCACCATTGTCAATTCAATAGTCTTTTGCTAAATAATTTATACATATAAATGATACTCGTCAAAATAAACCGATGTCTTTACGCTAATTCTCCGTATCTCCTAGCGGGTCGATTTGGATGGGTCTTAGCAGATAGCTGTAAAGTATGTATGAACAAATTATCATCATCATACCAGCCATTAAAAGTCCACTGCTGGACATAGGCCTTCCCAAGAAAGAGGGAATTGCTGCGCTGGGCAAGTGGTGGCAATCGCAGAGCGCAGTTTTCACTACAGGGATGCGGCTGCCCATCCCCGCCCATGCTCTTACGACACCTGGCGCAAAGGCAGGTACTATTCTACTCATCCGGTACAGTTAAGTCATTGAACAACTTGTTCAACATTAGTCAATGCACTAATGGTACCAAGAAACGAGCCGAGCCTGTGGTTTTCAAAATATTAGTAAAGAGGAAAAAAAACATATTACCAATTAATTGCCTGGTATTGAAGTTAATTAATTAAAAATTCCGACAATATACTTTAATTAAGATACCACAAAAACTATATAATAACAGATTATTGGAATCGGTCGAATAGATATTGAGATCATCCGTGACAAACACACACATAAAACCACGCCTCGTTACATACCATTTTAGGTGATTATAATTTGATATAATGAAACACTAGCTGTGCCCGCGACTTCGACCGCGTGCACTAAGTTTCTTTATGCACCATACCTTGTTACTTCAACTTATATAAACTGTTAATGTTATAATTATTTATGTATACAAATCAATAGCCAGAATTACTTGTAATGCCTGTAATAATGACTTAATACTTAAATACATACTTTTAACACCCAGACACAGAACAAACACAAGTATCATCGTATAAATGTACTGGGTGGGGATCGATCGACAGCACTTGGCGCATAAGACAGGATCTCTTGGCTCTATGGCTAACATGAAGATGACGATGATGACACAACGACGAGACAAAGTCGTGTTCATTGATAAAGCGGGCTAGTAAAACCAATAAATAACACTCGATAGTTATCCTCGATCGCTCGCGCCTGCCGCCGACCGCGCCTTGACTCGGATAACGGTGAGTTATGCTAATACCTCACGCGGCTATTAGAGCGTGCGGTACCGCTCAACTGTTACGCCTTCTACTCGGACGGACAGACATTTATACAATTACGTATTATATATACATTATCATCATACCATCAGACCCGCCAAAAAGTCCACTTCTGGACATAGGCCTCCCAAAGAAAGGAGGTTATTTGCCCATAATTGCCGCGTTGGGCTAGCGTGTTGGCAATCGCAGAGCGCAGCTTTCGCAACGGGCAAGCTGCTGCCCATCTCTACCCTGTACATTTGAGCTGACTTTTTTGCATGGATATACTGGTTCTGGTACCTAAGTCGCCTCTTGCGATTGCCAACACGCTTACCCAGCGCGGCAAATATGGGCAAATAACCTCCTTTCTTGGAGATGCTTTTGTCCAGCAGTGGACTTCCAATGGCTGGTATGATGAACGTCTGTCGGGTCAGCTAGCTAATATATATATTAAATCGACAAACGTGGACGTGGCGGCGTCCAGCGCTGAGACTAGCTACTTATTAAACGCGGAATTCGTTTTCTACAATAATTCGAAAGACATGACATCACTTGGATCGTATTCTTCACTACATCTCCGGATTTTCCAGCTACTCATTGCCGAGAAAGTGTTTTATAGTCTGCAATCCGATATTAACAACCGGATTACCCACGATCTTTACTTTAAGTGAGACATGAACATAAATAAAGATACATAGGTAGTAATCGAGCCGTGAGGTAGCGGCACTGCACCAGGTGACGTAACAGGCGTAAGGTACCAGAACCAACAGATGGCGGATTATCCATCCGTGAACAAGGCGGGGGTAGGCAGTAGCATATTTATCAACATGCTCGACCAGCGCGGCAATTAAGAGCGAAATTCCCCCTTTTCTTGGGGAGGCCTTTGTCCAGCAGTGGACTTCCAATAGCTGGTATAACAATGATGATAAGATAGTAATAAGTTTTCACAAAATCTCATGTGGAGTGGAGCAGTGGAGGTCTTGTGGCTGATACTATGATGACGATAGGCTTTAAAACAAAAATGACAAGATGCCACAATACATCTCATTTCCACTTAAACTAAAAAAGTGGCCTCAAATGACATTTCGTATAGAGAGAGGCACTAAATATACTGCAAATCCGAATGCTGGCCGAAGTCTAGTCTTAATTGCTGCCTAGATAGCCATAAGTAATATGAATTCATTCCACAAAATAACCTACAGGAACAACAAAGTCTACGCACGACTCTTGTACTGACCTCACATAGAAAAACATTCCACAAGCAAATCAATAGGAAATCGACTCTGAAACAAACCTATTAGATATCAATATTCCACACACGTTGACCGTATAATTTAATTGCCATGCCAATTTGCATCTAAACAACATATGTTTAAGATGTAAACTCGCATGTCACAGGCAGAGTTCATTGTCCTGCAGCTTAAGCCCGGTATATAAACACATAATTCTGTCCGTACGTCACGACACCACTTGGAACCTAGCTCGTACAACGGCTTATAAATATCCTCTAACAGGATATCATTAGAATATGTACATATTAAATAGGCGCTAGAAGCAAAAACTTTATCTACCAGTTTCTGTTGAAAGCGAACTGTGGAAGACCTATGAAAGTTGATTTTCTTATATTACACTATACGGACAAACAAGTGTGAGGTACCGGCAGAGTAGAATAGTACCTTTCTCTGTACCAGGTGCCGTACAAGGCGACTAAGGTACCAGAACCAATAGATGGCGGTTTATCCATCCGAGACAATGCAGCTCAAATGCACAGGGCGGGGATGGGCAGCGGCATCTCCGTCACGAAAGCTGTGCTCTGCGATTACCAACACGCTTGCCCAGCGCGGCAATTATGGCTAAAATTCCTCTTTTTTTGGGAGACCTATGTCCAACTGTGATTGAACTGATTTTCAAGGGCTGGTATGATGATGGTGACAAACAGCCGTACAGTCCGCGTGATAGTAAGCGTCACAGCAGCATATAGATGCTCGTAATATCGCAAGGATATCGCTATCGATTTGCCAACCTTGTGACTTGAGAATATTGACACATTACCCAGTAAATTCACTGTCTCCTTCACCTTTGAGACCGGAAAACAGCAATGCGAATACTGCTATTTGGCGGTAGCAATATGTGAATGAGGAACCAATGAAGTAGACCTTTTGTATTTGGTCTAAATCTCAATTAGAAGGTCTACCTTCATCATGTCTATTTCACGCTGTTAATGGTTTCTCAACACATCATAGCAGCTATTGAAAGTCCACTACTGGACATACGCCTTTCCAAGAAAGGGGGAATTTTACCCGCAATTGCCGCGGTGGGCAAGCGTGTTGGCAATCGCAGAGCGCAGCTTACGCGTCGGGGATACTGCTGCCCATCCTCGCCCTATGCATTTGAGCCGCATTGTTTTGGATGGATATACCGCCATCTGTCGGTTCTGGTTTCTAAACACGCTAGGCGAATACGGATCCGCAGCCTTCTACATATTCTGTGACAGGTTTTATAATGTATGCCAATTAATATAAAAGGACGATTACAAAATCTCTGTATTTTTCGGATTTACAACTTGACAGTTGTAAATCCGATCTGCGCTACCTCTATCGTCTACACCCGACATTCGATTGTACCACTCGATAGATAAACGATCAATGAACCGTTCCTCAAGGGAATTGTTTCTAGTTGCGTGGACATATTCACGGTCGTATATTTGGTCGTACCGTGGTCGAAGGTCGATTACAATAATTTATAAATGAAAAACAGTAACCACTATATTTCAATTATGTATAGCACTAGCGGATTATGACCTTATCAATATTATTTGGCGGGACCGATGGCGCAGTGATCCAGCGATCTTATGCGCCAAGGGTCGTCGGTTCGATTCCTGTCTAGAGCAAAATATTTATATGATATTTGTGTTCGTTCTGTGTCTGGGTGTTCAATAAATGTATTTAAGTAGATTATTCTAATGTCTGATGTCCGTAACACAAATGCATCAAGCGACTTACCACGAAGTTAAGTCAACGTATGAGATGTTGTGGGCATTTATTTATTATTGTTATGATGTAATAAAACATTCAGAAGACTGTAAACAAAATAGTAAATGTATGGTTGTTTGCCAACCTTGACTAACAACAAAAAAATAAAAAATATTTATTAAGAAAATCTCAACCATATGTACAGATTCTTCTCTTTAAAAGTAGGGGACATTGGATTAGTCATTCCACGCAGTAACCGATTTGTTCTTAGCAGACACACTAGCGGAGTCTCAGCACAATCCATTCTGTAAGTTATTTTAGTGTAATAGTAACTATCATCATCGCAGCCCATAGACGCTCATGTCATCAAGGATATCTCTAGCGCATAGCCAAAATGGTGACCTATAGACGTTATAACCCAGTAATTTCACTCCATCTCTCACCTTTCAAACCGGAACACAGTCATGCGAACACTACCATTTGGCGGTAGAAATAGCTGAAATCCAGATACCAATGACGACCTTTGGGTGAGGTTCACCCCTAATTTAGTCTGTCAAGTGTCTGTAGTCAGGTTTGATGGGTATTACACGATGACGAGACAAGAGGTATACAGTTGTAAATGCGAGTAAATTACGCAGGTGCCCAAGTGTCACATGCGCGCGCGCACTTTCATGTATCTTTGTAATATTCCGCTCATGCTCGATCACCTCACTAAATGTGCGGTTTTCTAGGCCGGCACAGTTTCTTTTGCTTTCACCCATTTTCTGTGCACTCGTTTTTCTAATGATAACAACGTCCAGCTGTGCATTAATTATTGCATTAAAGCATCAAAATTTTACTATTTTTTGAACTTAGCCGAGAGGTACCGTCGGAGTAGAATAGTACCTCCCCCCTCTGTGCCAGGTGATGTAAAAGGCGACCAAGATACCAGAACCGAAAGATGGCAGGATATCGATCCGAAACAGTGAAGTGCAAATACAGAGGGTGGGGATAGGCTGCAGCATCTTCGGCTTAGTTACAAATTATGACAATATAGGACTGTTTATAAAAGGCAACCTCCCACAATCACCGAATGAAAATAAAGTACAATAATTAGCGCCTAGTACTATGGAGAAGAGACTGTACTGTTTGGAGGAGCACAGCTATCCAATAAGCTACCTAACACCATAAAAGAGTGAAAAAACAACAACAAAAACAAGCGCACATGACAGGGTCACTACCATCAGGCCCGTCATCCAACAGAATATACATATGTAAAGAACTATTTTAAATTACATGTTACTATTTTGCAATCAACTGGAACGAAACAAACAATGACATTGTAAAAAACCCCGTTCGAACTGATAAACCTGTCCCCGACATCAGTGACACACAAACACAATGGAAAATATATGCGTGTTCGAGTTCAAGACAATCAGACTCTTAGATGAGACTGATCGTCTTGAATCTATCCGAAACATAGTAGCTTAAATAACCACAGCGTGGGGATGGTGCTTGTCGCGAAGATGCGATCTGCGATTGCCATCGGTACAGCTCAAATACAAAAGTCTATTGGTAATTTGTCCCTAATCGCCTGCCCAAAGGGAAGGCCTACGTCATCATCATCATTTAAGCCATAAGACGTCCATTGCTGGACATAGGCGTCACCAAGTAATCTCCAATAGGACAAGTTGTATGCGACCAGTGCCCGGCGCGATCCTGCGGTTTTAGTCAGATCGCATGTTCATCTCGCGGGTGGATGCCCTACGCTGCGCTTGCTGGTACCTGGTCTCTGACTTTCTGTATAAAGGTATTTTATACATAAAAACATGACAACTATAAAATTAGGAATAATGGTTGGGTTAAATGTCCCCAAATCTTGGGGGCCTTATGTCCATCAGTGGACTTTTTATGATATGATGGACACGCAGTTTTGATGATGACCCAATGATCCGTTCAAAGTGTCCACGTGTTATCACCTCCAGTTGAGTAGAGTATGTCACAACCGACACAGACATTGGCCGCTCATCTTCCTACGAGTACGCGCGTCACGGAGCGGTAGTCGTTCCGTGCCACGGCGCGCGCGGACGCTTGCTCGCGCACCGTGCATCGCAAACGCTATGGGTATTGATACGTGTATCGACCAATCACCGTGCTACATGCACGTATTGAACACACAAGAAATATTGCGTCCGTATATTAGTAGTTGAGTTGAGATGTACTGAGGCTGCCGGTGATCAGCAATATGGTTTATGGTACATAATGGTTTGAAAATATATACATAGAATCGATTCGTCCTTGTACGAATAACAGCGGTCCGTTGATTTACTCACGTAATTCCCCTTCCCATGATAATATGGGGATACAATGTCACCTATGTCACTTATTGAAAATTAAATTTTTTATTCATTAATGAGTTTATGAAATGAGTTTTTGAAATGAGTTTTTGAAATGAGTTTTTGAAATGA